>NDGM011082234.1:0-10138 GCA_002564305.1 Octomys mimax | reverse complement strand
GTTGTAGCTTTTGTGTCTGATAAGGTCAGTGAAATCCCCTCAGGATTTATCCTGAGATCCTGTCCTGAGCTTCGGTAAGATCTGTCAACTCAGTGGGGACCAAATAGCTTCCTAGAACCTTAAACTTGCTGTCTTGCCTGAACCTGGCTTTCCCTGCTTAGTTCATCGTGGGGTGAAGAGCCCGTGCCCCCACCATTCTTTGCCTAGGAATGGCATTCAGCCCCCTGTCTCACAATAGAGCATCCCTGTGCAGCTCCCTGGGGTTCTGCCTCATCTCCCTCCCCACAGTGGCCTTCACCATTTCATCCTTTCCCCTGTTGCCTGCAGTTTCCTTCTGTGCTCTAGGCAAGCTGCCCCCTCCTCCTGAGGCATCTTCTTGATTATACTCATCTCCTTAAGCCTTTTTAGATGTTAGTGCTACCTGGAGGATAACATTAAATCCTTTCCTGGCATTCAAGGCTGTACACCTTCCTAAAGGTCCAGTTTTCCAGCTTCTTTCCTAGCCTCCTGCAGTTCTCTATGCCCTGTCTCCTAGGTAGTTCTCATTCTGTTTTCTTATGCAGGTAGTCCTTCTTTCTCTCACCATTGATGCTGCTAGAATTCCTCCATAAAACAAAGGATGCTTCACAAGACACGTGGTATATAGTTCTCTTTGTGTCAATTTCAGCAAACAAGGCTAGTCTGTGTGCTAGAATTGAGTACAAAAGTGATTTGGAAATTATAGTGAATGGTTAAAATTTAAGTTTATTATAGTAAAAGACACTCCATTGATACTTCTCAAAATACTACACCTATCCCATTGTTTCTGCCACTTTCTGAAACAATGCTGAAAGTCCTCTTTTGTGAGTGTTTTTACAAGGTCTAATCAGAAATACAGTGAACATTTCTGTGGTGTGTCCTTTAATAGAGAGGCAGTCTTGTAAAAACATGATATGTCCTTTTCCTCTTTATCAGACATGGTACTGTTTAACTTTCAGCTCGTCTCCAAAGTCAGAATGGAAGGTAAATGTTTTGAATTGATTCGGACATTGAACCAGCCAGGATGGCACAGCTAAAGAGACTTACCAAAGAGGATTGAAGACTGCTTCAAAAAGTGACAAGAACAATGGGATGTGTGAAGTGAGGGGGAGGATTTTGAAGGGAGTTAAAGAAAATGTATCTTTTACTATAATATTTTTTTAAAAAAATTCAATTAGGCACTGGATTGTTCCATCACACCTCATACAGTTGTTTCCTATGGGGACGGAGCTGCTGCCTGAGGAGGAAAAGGGTTTGCCTAGGAGGCTCTTGGCTGTGTGTAATTTAAACATCAATAAAGCAACTAAAGTGGTGCCTCCCTCTCAAGGCTGTGACGAGGCTTAAATATTACAAGGTACGTGCAGTGCTGAGCACAGTGACTGGTATGTGAGGGAGAACATCTCATTTCCTTCAGATGGGCATGAGTCATTTCAGTCTAAAATTGGGATGTTTTATCTTTTTGTGGTATTGGGGATCGAACTCAGGACCTTGCACTTGCCAGGCAGGCACTTATGCCACTGAGCTATATCCCTGGCCCATAGATACATTAACGAAAGCATTTTATTAAGTAAATAATAAAAATTTTAAAGGTAAACAGGCAAAACATTTACCTTTTATGATAATATATAATAGTAATTATTGTATCCCCAAGAGTAATTTTGCACGTACTTTAGCCCTGGAACTTTGCTCTGTGTGTGCTGTGTTGTCTTCTTCATTGGCTTTCTGTTGCTCATTTGGTATCCTTGCTCTGATGTGGATACTGGCTTTTATTTTGTTTATAGTATAAATGTTTATAAATAGAAACAGTGGCAGTGTGGTGTGTGTAATAGATTAAAGAACTCCTACTAACATTGCACACATCCCACAAAAAGACTTTTGGGCTTAATTTTTGAAAGGATTTAATACAAATACAAGGTTTGCTTTCCTAAGTTTTTTAGTTAATAGGAAACACAATAAAGGGGACTTACAGGTAGGCGGTAGGCATACTACAATGTAGTGTAAGGAAAACTGTCCTAGCAAAAATGTGAAAATAGTCTTAAATGATTTTTAAATGAAACATTTAAGATTTCACTTCAGCCGGGTATGGTAGTGCATACCTATAATGCAAGCACTTGGGAAGCTGAGACAGGAGGATCGCTGTGAGTTCCAGGCCAGCATGGACTATGTAGTGAGACCCTCTTTTCTAAAAAAAGAAAGAAAAAACAAACCCAGATTGTGCTTAGCAAATGCCTAGGCTGAAGCCTGAGGTTCTGCATTTGTAACCAGCTCCAAGGTGCTTCCAAAGCTGCCCGCCCAGAGCCATGTGGTGAGCAGGATGGAGTCAGAGGTGTGTTCACATTTAGAGATGTAAAGGGCCAAACAAGGACTTTACCCATAAGGGCACCTTACACATTTGGATGGGCAGTGACCTATGAGCCCGTTACATGAAGAGCCTGAAAGAATCCATTGAAGAAAATATTAACTCTTAAAGTTTTTAGTGTTGTGTGATTTTCTTTTTCTTCTCAGCAGACAAGATTGATTTTATCAGCTTGTTTTTGTTCTTCCTATAAATAATGTACCTCAGTAGAAAGGAAAGGGACATGAATTCAACCAGAATTGTTTAGGAACAGAAATTTAGAAGTAACTCAGAATCACTTGAATGTTCTTTCTTAAAAAATCAACACAAAACCAAAAGACAATACAAGGACTCCATGCACAAAGCTTGGTAGAACTGCTAACTGCTCTCAGAGCTCCTTTCAGAGCTTTGTGTCTTCTGTGCACTGCAGGGAGATTTCCATGCCCCCTCTCTGAACTGGGGCTTCTTTGATTCCCTTGTTCCATTTGCCTCTCATAGTCTCAGCTTGGTCAGAGGATGATTTTAGACCTCTGTCGGCATATTACAAATCAAAAATGAAGTCTTGACTCTTGAAGTTGGGAAAGGTGCGCAGAGGGGACTGTCCTTGAGCACCACCACCCACCATCCTGAAAGGTGCATAATGAGAATGTGGCTTGGCCTGCTGGCTCCTCGGGGGTGTTCCTTTTTGTCTGGGACTGACTAGAGGCACACATTACTCAATTAATGAAGCTTTTGCAGCACACCTGTACTCCCTTTGAAAGGCTGTTTCAGTGGAAGAAGGGTGGGTGGGCTGGCAGAGAGGTGCTTCCACACTGGTGAACAAGGCCCTTCAGATGCTCTGAGATGGCTGTTCTTTCTGTCCTGATCAGCACAAAGACACTGTGCCGAACTCAAAAGAAGGCTCTTTGTAAGGGAGGGCCTTCACCAAGGGAAAGCGCAGGATGTAGGTTTTAGCTTTCGCTCAGCATTGCCATTTACATTCTGATGCGGAAGGCTTTGTGTGTGCAGTACTATATGTAAGGGCCTCCAGACATCAGGCTGCCATTTTCAGGTCCTGATTGCCTATGAAGGGTGCATCTCAGACTAATAAAAATGGGTTCCAGGGATCTTGCTATCAGAAATGTGTAACTTGATTATATAAATAGTTCCCACAATAAAGGTGTTTTGCTGTTCCCACCACCCATGGGCAGGGGGGATGTTTAGAGAAAGAGAAAAAGGCTATGTGACCAGGACTCAAATATCTGAGTCCTTGTCCATGGTGATAATAATAGTAACAGCAGTCTTGAATATGTCACAGGGTTCCTCTGGTGACTGAAATAGTATATGGGAAAGACTGAGGTTAAGGCACTTATCCCATGTATCTGTAAACAGAGGTGGTACAGATTTGTGCTTTCAGTAAATAGCTCTCCCCCATGTGATCACTTTTTCCTCTCTGACAGCAGATTGGCAGCAAAAGATTAGTCTGTTGCTTATACCATCCTTAGGGAGTGGATTACTGTTGGCTCACGTTCTTTTCATGTGTAGACATAGGAGGAGAGGCCCTTTGTACCTGTTCTTCGGGCTTCTCTGCTGTCTTTCAGCAAACAGAAAGGATAAGAAGAGCTGGTGAGAAGGGGGAGGTTTATGATGAGCTATTGCCACCTCTGTCTCTGGTGGGAACAGCATGCTTGACTCAATTTTGAAGGGTAACCTGGTGGTGCCTGTGACACTTTACAGTGAATACTCACTGAGCCAGGCTGAGCTGCCAGCTGCTGCAGAAACAGGTTCTCACTGGACAGTAGGTGTTACTTACCTTCATTTTATATGTAAGGAAACAGTTATAAAGCTTAAGTAATTTGACCAAGGTCATAAAACTGGTAATTGGCAGGGATTTGTTTGAGCCAAAATTTTGAACTCTAAAGCTGTATGTTTTCCTGAAGTCAGTTTTAAAAAGCTGTTCTTTTAGAATGGAGTACCACAAAGGCAATAGGATAGTCTTCAGAAAGTCCGCATTTTCTGGGACGCACATCCGAGTACAGACAGTGGCAGGTGGCTAGCATTGCTCCCGTTCGTAGATCCTAGATCTTGTGTGGACAGTAAGAGCAAAGACTGGGTTCCTGACAAAGAGCACATCCCACTGGAGAGCAGATGAGGTGGGATTTCCTTTTCATGTAAAGAGATTATACTCTCTGCAAATGGGTACTTTGATTCTGGTGGGCTTTTTTTTTGGGGGGGGGCGGGTTTGCGGTACCGGGGATTGAACTCATGACCTTGCACTTGCCAGGCAGGTGCTTATGCCACTGAACTATATCCACAGCCCCGCAAATGGATACTTTGAAACATTTGGCTGTACAGTAGGAAGACTTAAATCATGTTTCATAACTCTTACCAATCTTTACTTTTGTTGCATGAGATTTACACTGAATGCTTTTATACTTTGCCCCTCCACCACCAAACAAACACCCACTAAAGAGAGAAAAACACCTTGTATGCTTCCATAACCAGCTCCAAGTGATGAGATGGGACAGAACCTTGAAGTGTGGATTTTACACATCCTGTGCTTTTGGCCTTGCTACTTGAAGTGTGATGTAGACCACTGATCTCCTTATCTCTAGAGAGCTATTTAGAAGCTCAGACCTCACTCTGTACTTACTGAACTGTAATTTGCATTTTGATAAAATCCCCCATGATTCCTATGCACATTAAAGTATGAGAAGCATTTATTTATATAGTACTCAGCCCTACTCTAAGGTATTGGTTAAGTGTGTTGAATGAAACCCCTTTTCTTTGTTACAAAGCCTGTTTTAAGAATAAAATCTTACATTTGTAGAGATAGGCCCTAGAGCATAGAAGTCTAAAGTATAGCTCTTTAGCATTAAGGGTCATTTGCCATTTCTAGCGAAGTGTGACTTGTTCCACACTTAATGACTCCATCTCAGCTTTCCTTGTTTATGATGAGTTTGTGTTACAGCTATAAGGTGGAGCTCAGTAGGATGTTCTTTTCTGTGTATTTGTATGTTGGGGGACATATGTTTGATCTCCTGCAGCATACCATTGAAGCCAGAAGCCTATTAACCAGTTCAGGTTATCCAGAGAGATCATCTTCCTACATATTTCTCCTGTGCCTTCTTGAATTCTTTCTGGGAGGAGAGTATAAGATCAAAATCCGGAATGGTGCTTGGTGTGGTAGCAGGTTGAACCCCTTCACTTGTCATCTACACATCCTGCTTTTTCAGCAACTGGATTTAAATAACCCAAATCTGAGCCTTTTTGCCAAGATGGCACCGAAGGTGAAGAAGGAAGCCCCTGCCCCTCCCAAAGCTGAAGCCAAAGCAAAAACTTTTAAGGCCAAGAAGGCTGTGCTGAAAGGCATCCACAGCCACAAAAAGAAGAAGATGTGAACATTGCCCACCTTTCGCCATCCCAAGACACTGTGGTTCTGGAGGCAGCCCAGATACCCTCGGAAGAACACCCCCAGGAGACACAAGCTTGACCACTATGCCATCATCAAGTTCCCCCGACCACAGAGTCGGCCGTGAAAAAGATCGAGGACAACAACACACTCGTGTTCATTGTGGATGTCAAAGCCAATAAGCACCAAATCAAACAAGCTGTAAAGAAGCTCTGTGACATCGATGTTGCCAAGGTCAATACCCTAATCAGGCCTGATGGAGAGAAGGCATATGTTAGACAGGATCCCAATTATGATGCAATGGATGTTGCCAACAAAATTGGGATCATCTAAACTCAGTCCACCTGGCTAATTCTATATATATACTTTTTTTCCCCCAGTTATAAATAAAGAAATAACCTGAATCTCATGCTTGTCACTTCCTGGCCCCCTGTCACCATGTGCAAACAGTGTATCTCTTGATCCTCAGTTTCCTCACCTGGGAAATGAAGGAGTTGGGTTCCACCATCTTACCTTCTCCAGCCAGCTCTTCTGAGACCCCCTGGCCACTTCTACTTATGCTCCTGTATAGCTCCTTGTCTCTTCTTCTGCCTCAGTTGTGCTGCTTTCTGCTTGCTTCTCCTTCCCCCATTGGCTCCCTTAAATTCCGGAACAACATAGACATGATCCACGTGGGACTTTTTGTTCATTACTTACTAATCTTCAAGGAGGGAGGTTCTATATTCAAGGAACTGTATTCAAGATGAAATTGTGAATTTATCTTATTTTGCACTTGATAATTGTACACTTAGTCTTATTTAAACAAAAGATACCTCTTTATGAAAATTATCTCTTTTATGCACTTTTAGGGATAGAGTTTCCTTAATCCTTTTAAAATTCAGAGAAGTTGGGAAGTCTTAAATCATTTTATATTAACTGATTGTGGGTGGTGTCCTCAAATGAGCTCTTGTCTAAGGGGACTGCATTAGTCGATGTTGTATAATAGTGACAGAGTACCTTAAAATATCTTGACTAAATGTAAATTATCTCAAAGCGAGTAGTTGTCTTTCCCCTAAAAACCAGTAACTCATCTATATAAGTAGAAAAGGATCCAGAGTGCTGAAGTTTTGTTTTGTTATATTGGGATAGATTTTACTGGAGCCCTGAGGATTCTTCATAAAATTAATTTGAAAAAAAAAAAATAGCAAGCATCAAAAACCAAATTTTATCTTTTCTTTACCTGTAGTATAAATATAACCAGCTCATAGGTTGATATGCCTGATAGTTGGCATTACTTAGGTATTATCATATCAGGGTTTGGATTTGGACTTGAGGTTTGTATATTTCTTTCTGTAACTAGAAAACAATAACATCGAAGTGGTTGTAAACTGGTGCTTGATCCTTATTGCTGGATTATGTAGGTAATCCAAGGTTCAGTATCCCTTTCCTTGAGCCATAGATTTTAAAAATCTTACTCAGAATGCTTCCCTTTTTTGAAAGAGAGTTGATACTCTAGCAGTGTTACATTTTGTAAGCATAACCATTTTTTGAGGCTTATTGGGTGGTTAGTATCATGAATCATGTGCCCTTTAAATGCTTAATAATGAGAGAGCTAGAAATGACCCGTAAATATTCCTTTAATGTTTCACAGCAAGACAGTTGGGGCCCACTATCACTGTGAAATAGTCATGTAAGGGATTAGAAAGTAAGAGGTGGCATCACTGAATTGGAAAATATGAGGGAATATCTTAGATTCTTTTGCATTTACTAAAAGTTTCTGATTGTTCTAAGACAAAAGTTCTATTTTTCCAGAATCTTAGACTCAAGGCAGGGGTCTCCTGATGCTATAGCTCGGGTTGCATTTGGTCTCAGTCAATCATCTCTCGTTGCTGGGACAGATACCTAATACGCAAGATGAATGGAGCGAAGGTTTATTTAGCTCATGGTTATTGGAGGTTTCAATTCATACTCAGCTCTCTCTGAGCCAGAGCGGTACATGGCAGAGAAAGCAGCCATTCATCTGGCAGTGGCAAAGAGCAAGAGCAAAGGGCAGGAGCAGTGGCAACAAAGACTACAGAGAGCAAGTCTGTCTCTCATGTTGCGTTCAGGCTTTCTCCCCAGGCTAGCTGTAGCACTCACACCCATAATCCCAGCAGCACTCATACCACACGTAGTGGTAGTACATAAGCATATAAAGTGTACTGTTTGGGAGAATTCAAGTATAGTGATTTTTTTTTTAAATTTAATCTCCTTGTGGAGCTCTAATTTACTGAGCTGTTGAAATTTCTAAAACTCTACCATGGTCTAAAGTTATATGCTGTAGCTGGAAATATATGACTGCAGCTCATAGAAAGATATGAAGATTGGGAGTGAGATACTGAGTTATATACTATAGAAGCCTTTGCCACACTACTATGTGTTTATTAAAAATGAAGTTTCTAAAAAAAAGAAAAAAATGAAGTTTCTTTTACAGAAGACTTGGTTTTATAACAGAGTAATAGAGAAGGTGAAAACATCTGGAAATGTCTATAATAATTTACTTAAGGTAAAAATATATAATGGAGCACCTTATCAAAAATAGCATTTCATTAATCACTCAATGAAAAGACCTTTATTTTCAGCTGTTTTTGTTCTGAGATGCACTCAAGGTATAGTATTTATTTATAAAGTAATGTTCATCTTGGAGCTTTTTGGTAGATCAAAAGTGGACAATTGATGAAAAGTATCTTGAGTAGCACGTCTGGATTCCACAGTAGCAGCCCCTATTAAGAATGTGTGGAGATTTTTCCTCACTGTGTCCTCTGTATTTAGCCAGCCAGGATGTACCAGATGTCTGACACATGCCAGACTCCACCCTGGAGCTGGAGAACTGTCCATGTGGAGCTCACATTCCCAGAAGCAGGGCCAGTCGATAATTAAATAGTATAAAGTATGCCGCGGTGATAAATGCTTTGGGAAAAATGTTAGTCAGTGAAAGGAGGCTGAGTTCTGTGGTGTCCTCACTGGGGCAGCAACTGAGCAGAAATCTTAAAGTGCTGTCTTCTGAAGTTTTTGAATCTGCATCATGTACTTACATTTCCTCATCAAAAATGACTATCAGGCAAAACAAGACATCTTCTGTGACTACGTTGTGCCATTCTTCCGTGTATAGTGGTGCCATAAGGAAGTCTTTGAACCAAAAGATGGGATCTGTGGCGAAATACAGAATTAGAAGTCTTTGTTTTGAGGAATATACTAGTTTCAGTTTTAGGTTTCGTATTGAAGATCTTCACCAGATGAGATAGACTCTCTTACTGAGTAACAACATTCCACAACATAGTGGTTTAGGCAGAACACAGGAACTGTTTCTTAGTTTCTGTGGGTCTAGAGTTCTGTCCCAGCCTGGGTGGGTATCTGGAGAGAAAGAGAGGACTCCAAAAGCATCCTAGAAGCTGTCTGCCCTGTGAGATCTCTCAGCAACTGTGTCTTTTGTAAAACTGACCTTGAGACTGTGGAGAAGAACAACAACTGATTTCTTAATTTTTCCCTCTAGTTGTTAAATAAAATATAACACAGCCACGAAGCAGGTGCCTTTGCAGCTTGTAGCCCTGCGGAGTGTTGCTGCCCTCACCCTTTACTCTGCTGTCCTTCCTTATGAGCTCTTGTGGGTGCTCTGCCTGGTTGGCCAGCTTGGGAGGATGGCACTAGGATTTTTGTTCTGGACCTCTGGCTGCCTTCCAGAGATTTCTGAGTCACCCTCTACTGCTGGAGGTTTCTGGACCTTCAAAATTGTTTAGTTCTTTTTCCCTCATTTGGTTTGCAGTTCACCCCTTTTGATGGATGCTCATTGTTGATGATTGTTTCTTTTCATGGGGGTCATCCTAAGCTGTTGTCTTCTTGAACCTAGTTGAAGTATGATGTGTTCAGAAGGATGGACTCCTCTTACGAGGAAGCTGTCCACATCACTATTTTCTTGCACTGGCAAGTCACCAGCTTACCTTCCCCACACTGTGTGCCCCTTCGTACTTCTCAGTATTCCTGTCTTGCTGTCTACTTGTGTGCATGAAGAGCCTCTTTCTCAGCTGATTTGCAGGTCATCCCTCTCTACCTGAGATTGCTAGCTTGGGCTCCTCCCTCCCAGATGTCTTCCAGAATTGAGCTTTGTGTTTTTTTTTCAATACCTGATACCTTTAAACCAGAAAGGAGATGGGAAGGATAAAAGGAAGAAGGGAATAGACATTAAATAGAGGATTTTGATAACTTGTATAAAATGGATCTGGTCAATTTAGTACTTGTAAGAGTCTGACACTGTGCCATGCAATTTTTTTTATGAGCAGAATATATTTATTTATTTTAATTAATTAATTAATTAATTTGTGATGCTGGGGATTGAACTCAGGACCCTGTGCTTGCCAGGCAAGCACTTATTCTACTGA
>NDGM011082226.1:0-10000 GCA_002564305.1 Octomys mimax | reverse complement strand
TCTTTCTTTCTCTTTCTTCCTTTCTCTTTCTTTCTTTTTTTTCAGAACCGGGGATTGAACTCAGGCTATTGCACTTGCCAAGGAAGCACTTATTCTACTGAGCCATCTCCCCAGCTCCTGGTCCTTTCATTCTAATGTTTCCAACTTTTTGGACTGAGCAGCTATTGGTTTCTCTGGCTCTCCAGCATGCAGTTGGGGAACTATTCAGCCTCTGGTCATGTGAACCAATCTAAATACCCTCTACCAATTCATATAGTGAATGACTGACTGTGTAAAAGCTGGGTCAGAGCCTCTTGGTTCTGCAGAAGATCTCTGCCTTCCTCACCCTTCATGATCCATCCAGAAGAAGAAGTGGAGGTAGAGGTGAAGATACAGCCCCAAAGTTGTCAGCAAAGTAGGGCTGTTCATTGTCTTATGTTGTTTATTCTGGCCTTAATGATATCTCACATCTTTCCCACTCCAAGGATGCAGGTCTTGGTTTCCTTCAGAGAACCATTTCCTGAGGTCTGTGTAGATACACAGACCTGTGTGGGGCTGACTGGGCACTCTCATAGATGACAGTAGTTTTGCTTCTCTCTACTTCTCCATCTTCCAGAGTGTTGACAACTTCTGACAGTTTCTGGGGTCTTTCCAAGAAAGAGCTTGGCCTCTAACCTGAAGTCAATGGCAACCTTTTGAAACACGAGAACACCAGGTCTCACCAGTCTGTGGGTAGCACTGACTACAGATAAGAAGAAAGGGCCAGGGAGATAGTTCAGCAGCATAAGTGTCTGCCGGGCAAGCGCAAGGTCCTGAGTTCGATCCCCAGTGTCAAAAAGAAAAAAGAAAGAAAAAAAAGAAGAGAAATAAAAGAGATCTCTCCTTCCTACTTCCTGCCCCACCCCTTATTCCACTTATTGATATAAGGAATGCAAAGTCACACATGACTCCACCTGCTCCTGTTATGGACCCAGCTCACTACCAAGTTTGTATCTTTTGATATGGATTTCCAGGGTTCTTGTCACTCCCCATTCCATTCTCATTCTTCAGCTCCAAAGAATTTAAGTCTCAACTCTACTTTCCAGCCAGGAAGATCATACCCAGAAGAGCTCACCATGGACCTACCCAGGACCATTCCCCCGGCTTTGTGCAGGAGGGACAGTTACCCTGAACACTAGTGCTGGCTTTCTCCCTGCTCATGTCTCCATTCCTCCCTCCCCCTCTTTTCCCTGGTATAGAACATGAGCCAAATAGCCAGATGCCTTCTCAGGCAGTCTCTGGGTAAGTGGTGAGACCTGTTGTGATTGCTAGACAGGTGCCACTCTGAAAGTCTGCACCTCCTCTGAGCCCCAAACAGCTCAAAACATGAAACAGCTCAGTGCTCCATCTGTGCTTTGTGGCACAGTAGAAAACAAAAACAATAGCCACACTTACACAGGAGTGGGTGGTTCTGGATATATAAATTCATCTCATCCTGCCAACCTCATGAGATGGATCTATTGTTATCTCTGTTTTACAGATGAAGAAAGTAATGTCCAGAGAAGGTATGAAGGATCATAAAAATACAACAAATATTTCATTTAAATTTTAAACTTTATTACAGTAAAAGGACAACTGCTATTAATCCCCCTCAAAGTAGACCCCTCACTTTGAACATCCTTACTCTAATATTCTTGCCACTTTCTTTAGCAGTGCTGGAAGTCTATCCATGGGTGTCTGTACTTCATGGTCATGGTGGGCTCAACATCTTGAATGGATTCAAAACATTTATTTTTCATGGTCATTTTTGTTTGGGAAGAGCCCAACCGGCACAGTGCCAGATCCAGTTGAATAAGGTAAATGAAGGTTCATTGTCATGTTTTCGTAGGCCGGCCTTTCTGTTAGATGGCGGGAGGCAGCAACATTCACTGTATCTTATGACATAAAGATACTCTCAAAAAAGGACTTTCTGAGAATGCTTCAGAAAGTTCCAAGAATGATGAGATAAATATGTTTGAAGCAAGTCGTTGGTATTTTGGAGAGACACTAATGGCAATGTGTATTTTTTAAGAGAATAAAATAAGTAAAAAAAAAAAAAAAGTAGAAATGATATCAAATTTCACTAAATAAAATAATAAGAATTCAACAATGGTTGTTATATTGTACATTGTTGTATTTACTCTTTCAGCTTCTTACACTAGCGATGCAATATGATGCTTACAAGTGTGAGTCTGATTTATTTCACTTCTGAGTACGGTCCAGTTGTATCTATTTGCCTATAAAATCATCAAGTTTATTTTTATAGCTGAGTAATATGCCATTATATAAAAATACCACATCTTTTTTATCCAGTCCTCAGTTGATGGGCACGTAGGGTGTTTCCAAGATTTAGTTATGATGAATTGTGTGTGAAGTGTCTGACTGAAATGCATTTTTTTTACAAAATAAGCATTAAGTGTTCCTTTCCATAGACCAACAGAAATGCACAGTACAGTCCTCCAACCCATCCTCCTTAACTCAATCACTCTTTCTTTTCAATAAGTTTATTCCCTTTTCCCAGTATCTATTGTACCCTTTAGACTCCATTTTTCTCTTTCAGGTTCTCACACTGAGGCAATACAATGTTTGCACATGTGGGTTTGATTTATTTCCCTTAAGAGAATGTTCTCTACTTGCATCTTTTTACTGAAAAAAAGACTCAAATTTATACTGTTTTATAGCTGAATAATACTCCGTTATGCAAAAATACCACATCTTCTTTATGCAATCTTCCATTGATGCGCATCTGGGTTGTTTCCAGGATTTAGCTATGCCACATTGTGCTGCTATAAACACAGGTGCACATATATCGCTGTGATATAATGTTTTTCAATTATGAAAAAATACCCAGGAGTGAAATACCTACCTTGAATGGGTTCTCCTATTCTAACTTTTGATGGAATTTCCACACTGATTTCTATAATGGTTGTAGAAATCACAACCACCAACAGCGCATAAGGGTTCCTTTTTCTCCACAGCCCTCTAGCATTTGCTATTGGTTGACTTCTTGGTGATAGCCATTCTTTCTGGGGTGAGATGGAATCTCAGTGTTGTTTTAATTTGCCTTTCTTGAATGACCAATAATGTTGAACATATTTTCATATATTTACTTACCATTTGTGTTTCTTCCTCTGAGAAGTATATATTCATCTCAGATTTTTAAAATTTTATCTTTTTAATTGACAAAAAGTAATTGTATGTATTTATGAGATACAATGTGATATTTTAATATATGTGTGCATTGTGGAATTAATGTATTCATCATCTTATGTAGTTATCATTTCTTCTTGTTAAAAAGTTAAAATCATTAGAAAGTTAATGATGTATAGTACATTATTATTAACTACCATCACCATGCTATGAAGTACATCAACAGATCCTATTCCTTTCTTTACAGAAGTTTATCCCCTTCAACCAGGTTTTTGTGTTTTGAAATCTACTCCCTCACTGCACCACTAGGGTGATTAAAACTGGATGAAAGGAGCTGAAATGCATTTTTAAATTTTAAATATCTGCTGTATATTTTGATCAAACCATGTGTCTAGTAAATGCAGAGCCTTGGTGTGAGCCCAGGTGAGGGTGGCTCCAAAAGTTCTTGCTTTTGCACTGTGGGTAGTCAGGCTGTTGGCCCACACCTGTGACCTGGTGGAAGAAATGATTTCAGCAGAGATTCTGGTCTCCATACAGTCTGTGAAGGCAGCAAATAGGGTAGTAGATGTGGGCCTCAGCATCTTCCAGAGACCCAGAGGGACAGGCACTTCTGTCCTGGAATGGAGACAGGAGGACAAGAATCCCCAGCCCCTCTCTGACTTCCAGAAGCTAGAGTGGGTCAGCTAGGACTCCCAAGCAGGCAGGCAGGCTTATAGACAACCACAAACTGCCACTCATCTCCTTTCAGCCTTATCACCCAACCTGAGACAGCCTCTTGGGACAGTCTCTTCCAGATGGCTGAAACCCATCATTTGATACCTCAGGTATGGTCCTGTGTTCTAGCCCAACCTTCAGCTGTTCCCCCTATTTCTCCTGTCTTCTAAGCCATAAGCACTTGTGGCAAAGACACCTAAACTGAGCACTACAGAATTTTGCTCAAGATGAGCCAAGGTGAGGTCTGAGGAGAGGAAGGCCTGAAAGGGGGTCAGCCATCCCAAGTGTTATCTGGCATCCTTTATCCCTTGGCATGGTCTAAAATACCCAAGAACTTCATAGAGATTGACCAGCCCTTTGGAGAAGACCACTCACATAGAAAAGAAATAAACCCCATTTCATTCAGATAGGTACACAGGCCTGTCTCCCTTCTGCTGTTCTTTGAAGCAAATGGTCATTGAGTACTCACTGTGTACCTGGCATTGTGCTAGGGTTTAACATATCTTGCCTTTCTTGTTACTCCAATTATCTGTAGGAGGTGAGCACTGCTGGGTTATCATCTCTGGTTTCCAAACCTCAGAACAGGAAATACCTCAGCGAAGGTCACATGGCTGGTAAGAATTAAGACTAGAATTTGAGTCTAGGTCTGGCTTCTCCTAGAGTCCATTCCCTCAGCCAGTGCACAGTGGTGACCCTGAAGGGATCTCAAAGAGCTCAGTAGCCCCATGAGCTCCATGAACAGCCTATAGAGCAAAGCCATCTCAGAAAGGACATAATTCTGGAATGCCACTGAGGTCACCAGTACTATGACACCCTCCACACAATAGAGCTTTCCAGCTCTCTAGATCTGTAAGGCCTGAATGCGCTCTTGTTGCCTGTCTACCTTCCCAAGCAAGGCCATGCCAAGGAGCAAACAAAAGCTGCATTCATTTGGATGCTCCCACCCCCATCCAGCCCTGCTTCCCTCCCGAAATGCCCACTTGGAAAGTCCCACCCAGTTTCACGTCAGCCTGAGGGCTTGTCCTGCCCATTCTTCTCTGCCCCCTCCAGGCCAGGCCGGAGAGATAACCTCAGTGTCTAGACTAGATGAGAAAAGCATTCAGCAGCCACTGATGCCTCACAGCCAGGCAGCATGGCTTGTCTACTCCTCCTGGGTGACTGACTCCAGCCGCCAGCTGACCTGGGCATCCCCAAGGGTTAGGCCCCTTCACTCTGGCATCAGCTGTGGCCTCCTGCAGGTTGGCACACTGCCCTGAGATGAGAACAATAACACGTTATGGTCTGCAAGACCTCACACATAACATGGCTCCATTGTTCCGAGTCTGGAAAATGATCTCATGCTAACCCTGAGAACCAAGGTTATGCCTATGCCCTGCAATGCCAGCCTCTCCTTTGCTCAAGAATATACAGTAGCTCCCACTCTCATCCTGTGCTCACCTCCTCATTCCTCTAGGTCTCCTTTCCTCTCCACTCTTCCTCCCATCCATGTTAGACAGAATAATGGCCCCCAAGGATGTCCACATCCTTATTCCCAGAACTTGTAAGTAGGCGAGGCCATGTGGCAAAGGGCATTAAGGCTGCAGGTGAAATGAAGTTCACTAATCAGGTGACCTTAAAATTGGGAGATTTTTCTAGATGATCTGATTGCACCCAGCATCATCCCAGGAACCCTAAAATGTGGAACAAAGAAGTAGAAGAGGTCAGAGTGATGTCCTGGGGAAAGAACTTGAACTGCTATTGCTGGCTTTGAGGAAGGGAGGAAAGGGGCCATGGCCACAGCCTGTGGGGCCAGAGTCAGGAAGCAGATGCTGTCCAGAGCACCTGTGAATGCAGCTGCCAGCACCCCGGCTTCAGCCCAGCAGCATTTATTGTGGACTCTGGCCTCCAGCTGTGGTTCTGCTTCAGCCAGGGAGTCTGCTCTTCACCCTCCACATGGAAGTCGCTTCCTCCCAACTCCACTGTTTCTCCTACTTCTCTTCCTCTCAGCCTGCAGCTCCTCTGTCTTCCTAAATGCTGCTCCTATTTCCCTCTAAAAGCTGCCACCCTGAGGGACCACTGTCTACCACCACGGACCTCACAGAGCTGCATTTTGTCCCAGCAGCCCTGACCCTAGGTCTGGGTGCAGTGGAGAGCATCCTTGCTGCCTGCTGGGACTCCTTGGTTGCTCTGCTCTGCCAACCCCAGCATCTCTGCATTTGGAGTTTTGTCAGCTGGCCTCAAGCTGAGAGGGCCATGCCTGACTCCCACTGACCTTTCCTCCAGAGGTGCTCAGCCTGGTAAGGGCAGAGCAGGCAAGAGGTCCACTTGCAGGGGAAAACCTGGCTAATGAAGCCTGGGTCTCTCCTTACATACAACACCATCACTGACATCTTACTGAGGATGTTGCCTTGGTGGACAGCTAGCTCCTGCTCCAACCATCAGAGCAGGTCCACCCAAAAGGAATGGGCTTCTCCATGTTTTCCTGGAACCATGGTTTTCTCACTGACAGAGAACAGGGAGCTCTGTGTATTATGATTGGGACAGGCTCCTCCCTGGCCCTAAGAGAGGCATGGCTAATAGGGTTATTTCATCATGACTTCAGCAGGCAGTACAAGTTCCAGAGAGTCTTTGACCTGGAAACAGCTTTGGGCCTCTCAACATTCTGCCCTCCACTTCAACCTACACCCGCAGAAGGTTCCCACAGCTGGGCCCTCCCCATGGCCTCCAGGGAAATGAGCATGGTTGGGTTACATCTCTGCTATCGCAGGACACAGCCCCTAATGGCGTGGAGGTCACAGAATGAATGATGCCTTGAGTTTGCTCCCCAAAGACATCAACCAGCATGGATATTCCAACACTCAAACATCTGCTAAGACCATCAAATTGGGCCCCACCTCCAGAGTCAGCCAAGGAGACCCTCTGAAGACCTGGAGCATCATCCATGATGCCTACTTTGGTCAGGGATCAGAGTTCTAGCTCAGGCTAACTAGTAAGTTGACCATGTTTTTCCTTCTGGTCTGCTCAGATCCAGCCTGAAACTGTTTTCCACCAACGAGAAACCTGAGATGTTCAGGCAGGATCCACATTCCAGTCCTCCTGAGGGGTATGGCAGGAGTACCTTCCATCAGCAGCCACTTCCTGTTGTCATTAATCCCTTCCCAAATGCAGATCTGGCCTCTACAAGCCTTGTGTCTCCCATCAGACACATGGCTGGACCCAAGGTGCAGTGGTCAGCCAGCTACCCGGTTCCAAACCTCACCTGCCTCCAAGAGCACAAGTTTCATCTCCCCACCTCCTCTTGATAGAGAGTCTCACCTTATTTTCTTAGAGCTCAGTGGGCACCTTCCCCAGCCCTCATTAGACACCAGCCTGGGTGCCTCTTTGTGAGCTGAAATGCATAGTTCTGCTCTGTAGAACTATACAAAAGAAAATCTATTAGCCTCTGAAGAATGCTTTCACAATGGGGGGGGGGGCATTTCTTAGTCTTCCCTTCAATGTTATAGCTTCTGACTCCCAGGAAAAATATGGTTCCATCTCCAGCTGCCTACACAGTGGCGGGTCCCTGAGCCACCCTTCTTTCAACTCTTGGGAGCTGCCTATAAGGCTATAGTACAGAGGCTGCTGCCCTCCAAGTCAGTGTTGTTAGGTCCCTCTACTATTAATACAACCCCCTCAGTATTTCCCACACTGCAAACATTTGAGTACCACCGATAGGAGCTGACCCATACCCACAAACCATCTGTACTGTTACTTCCTTCAATAGTTTTTCTTTAAATTGGCTTACATACTTATTAGTATAATTATTTTATAAAGAAACTGCTAACTACTAAGTTACACCTTTCATTATGTACATCAAAATAAGGCCCTATGAAACGGCTATGGTGCATGGCCTGGAGTGATCTCTTGTGCCCGCAATATTTGTAATCCTTTGGGGCAGGAGCTGGAAGTGCTCCCTCCCAAGTTCCCACTCCCTTCTCCTCTCCCCAGGCCTTTGTTCTGTCTCCTTCCTGCCCAGTTCTGGTTTACTTCTGAGGAGCCAAGGGGACCCTTCTTCCTCTGTTTCTTTCTCACACCTGATTCCGAGAACTTTGCCTTACTCTTCTCCCTCCAAGCTAGGACCCCGCCCCTACCTGCTACCCTGTCTAGCACTTAGGCAAGGAGCCAGCTGAGGGGCCAAGGTCATTACCCAGGCTGCTTCACAGCCTCCAACATCCAGCTGCCAACTGGGGTGGACAGGTACACCTGACCCACAGTCAGGGAGGTGACCGGTGAGTTTTCATAATTACATGATTGAGTGTCTGGAAACCACAAATGAGCACTTAGAAAGTCGAATTATAGTCCTTAGAGCATGAGAGGGTGAGTGCGGTAAGTAGCAGCTTCTGACAAAGAAGTCAAAACAACAGGGTGCAGGCATGGTGATTGGGGGTGGGGCCTGGGCGTCCATCCCACCTGTGACAGGTAGCACCTACTAGAGATCTGCAAGGCAGGAAATTCCTGGAGAGCTTCTTAGCTCAAGGGATTTGCTTTGTCCCTAGGTCCTGGAACCCTGCTTGGCCTGGATTGTCTCTGGAGTTCCTACCCAGTCCACCACGGTGAATCCAGCTCACTCCCACCCCCAGACCCTCCTTGAGGGTCCCACACAGACACCCCAACTTCTCTGGATGCCTAGCTGGCCTCACTACTTTGGGACTTGGTCTGTGTCTCCAGGTGCCAGCTATGAGACCTCAGGGGGAAGCAAGAAGTGCCTTCTCCAGCACATCGTACACTGTCAGGTGGGAGAGACTGAAATGCTGCTTCCAGCTGTGACCCTGAGCATATCTCATGGTCCCTTCAGTCCTAAATTTCCTTGCTTACATAAGATAAGAGTACAGATAGGGTTGTTGAACAGGGTTTAATTAGGAAATATCTTAAACAAACCAAATCATCTTCTGACACAAAGGAAACACTTCATATACAATAACTATTACCATCACTCCTACCTTCAAAGTTTATCTCTGTATTAATGTCCCATTATCACCTCCGCAATGGCCTCTGCATTGTCCCCACTTCACATGCCATCCTCCTGTCCTTTGACACCCAGAGTGTGGCCCAGGTGCCTTGTCCTTCCTCAGCTGGTATCCTGACTGTGGATCCTGTACCTAGGGCTCCCATATATCTACAGGCTCAGCTCTGGACACTCTCCACTGCTCTTTCCCCATAAATACAAAAGCAGGTTTGTATGTGCATATGGATATACATTCAGGTGTTCCTCGATTTACAGTAGGTTCATGTGCTCATAAACTCACTTAAGTTGAAAATGTAAGTCAAAGTTGCATTCAATACATCTAACCTACTAAACATTATGGCTTAGCAATGCAATACACTGCATGGGTTGTTTGTCCTCATGGTCATGTGGGTGTTTGGGAACTGCAGCTCACAGTCCCCACTCAATATCAGCGTGTCTGTGTTGGCCAGCTGTCCACCTCTCTGACTAAATACTCGAGACAATCAGCTTATGAGGAAGAAAGTTTTGCTTTGGCTTACGGGACTAGAGGCTTCTGTCCACAAGTTGGACAGTTACTTTGGGATCTATGGCAAGCCAGTACACGAGGCGGAAGAGCATAGAGGAGGGAGCCTGTTCACCTCATGGCAGCCAGGAAGCAGAAAAAGAAAGGAAGGGGCAGGAGTCTCAGCACTCCTTCAAGGGTGTGGCCTGTTGAGGCTCTGCAGTGGCCTAACTTCCAGAAGACTCTATCTCTCAAAGACTCCACCTCCTCTCAGGAGGGCCACAGACTGACAACCAAGGCTGGAACGCACAGGCCTTTGGGAAATGTTTAAGACTGAAGCTATAGCAGTATCATGCAGCACTTCATTAGGCCACAAAGGGTTCAGAATTCAAAGTGCAGCTTCTACGGAATGCATATTGTTCGCATACCATTATAAACTTGAAGGGCCAGAGAGAGATAGCTCAGTGGACTAAGCACCTGCTTAGGCAAGCCCAGGGACCAGGGTTCAATCCTCAGCACCACATGCTATGTCAGCCCTGTCCCTGGGTACCCTGAGCTGGCCACCGAGACTGAGCATGGTAGCCCACACCTGCAATCTCAGTGCTGGGGGAGCTGAAAACAGGAGGATCACTATGAGTCCAAGTTGCATAGTGAGACCCTGTACTAAATACATT
>NDGM011082225.1:0-14682 GCA_002564305.1 Octomys mimax | reverse complement strand
TCTCTCTCTAAATAAATAAATAAATAAATGTTTAAAAAAAAAAACAAAACAAAGTAACAGCAGAAAAACTATAGCCCAGGAGATTAGATTGTGGCCATCAGAAGATACTTGAAGGTTCTGAGTTCCTCATGCCATCATAGGTCCGGCTTTCAGGAATGGCTGGATCTCGAGTTGTGATGCTGGGATTAAGGGTTCAGTGCTGGGCTTAGTGGTGCTCCACCCTGAGTGATGTCATGATTTGTGTCTAGGTGTCTCCCCAAAGCCCCGTGCAGTCATAGGGAGTAGACTTTTCAGAGTTGACTGCATCTAGCATGTGGTGCTGGGATCAAAGATGTGTGGTTAGTAAATCAGTCTACTGATTGGTTTGGCACAGTTCTGGCTAGGATTAAGTGTAAGTGCCTCACTCACCCACCCTAGGGCAGGTGGCCTCCATACAATATAAGGGACAGAGAGTTGTCTCCCCCTCTCTCCTTACTTATGCTATCCTGTGGATGCTGTGAACTGTTCTCTCTGTGATGACCATCTGCCATGCCACCCTGCGTGGGGCCAGCTGATTATGAACTCAAACCTCTACATTTTGTGAGCCAAATAAACCTTTGCTCCTTTAACTGGGTGTGAGGTGTTTGGTCTCAACAGTGAGAAAAGTAGCTAAGACAGATGGGTGTCCCAGATGGACTGTAAGGTGCAGAGAGGGGATTGCTGGTGTCGCGTGGCTGCTCCACTGCTTTGTTGCCTTCTGCCTGCCTTATTCGCAGTGCGCTGCTGCTCCTCAGCACCGGCCCCTACCATCCTACCTCGCCTTGGAGCCAGCTATGGACTGAAACTTCCACAAACTGTGAGCCAAAATAAACCATTGTCCTTCCCTTTGGGCGTGGAGTATTTTGTCTCTGCAAGGAGAAAAGTATCTAAGGCAGTATATAAGTGCATCTGAGGAATGAGAGTAACAGAATTGGTAACTTAAGACTACTACTTAGGCTACTTAGACTACTACTTAGACTACTACTTAAGACTACTACTACTACCTGTGAATGTTCCTCTAGGCAGTTGTAAGGCTAAGTAGAGCACCTCTGACATACTTATGGCTGCACTGTGGTGCAGGAAATGTAGGTCTCTTCATTTTTCTTTGGGAAGCTGCCATATTTACTTTATGGGTTTTTGAGACATGATACTCAAATATGGAATCTTTTCCACACCATGAAACCCTTAGAATGAGTTATCCATCACCCTTTAGATTAAGATTTATGGCAGAATCTGAAGTCTTTTTAAGTAGTGTATTACATCTTCATTTATTTGTTGAGTTACCAACTTAACAAATTGTGAATGAAAGGCTCCTCATTCTTGAGAATTCATAGTAAGGATGGGCAGTAAGGAGAAAGAGAGATACTTTTCCCTAACTTGACTATCATGTTACTAAAATCTACTTGTTTCCCTGAGCCAGGAAGCCCTGTGTGTGAAAGTCTGCTCGCACACACTGGGAGCAGAGCTTGCCCAGCTCTGCCAAGAGTGGCTTCCTTCCCCTTCTTGGTGGCATCATCTTCAGCCCC
This sequence comes from Octomys mimax, assembly GCA_002564305.1. Lineage (NCBI taxonomy): Eukaryota > Metazoa > Chordata > Mammalia > Rodentia > Octodontidae > Octomys > Octomys mimax. The sequence goes on along the minus strand of NDGM011082225.1, from coordinate 13,138 downwards.
ATTTTGTTGGTAGTTTGAGGCTAACTACTAAACCTTTTCTCTGAAGCAAATGGATGTTTCTATTAAATAGGAAGTGCCCGCACAACCTCCATTTGCCCGTGAATGGTCTTCACAAGGTTTCAGTGACCACTTGGTTTCCACTTGTCACTTTCAGTTGCCCATGAGGTCATGCTGGCTTTTATGTGGTGTGCAATCAATTTTGTTCTGCCTGTGATTGGTCATTTTATGTAAGAAGGTCATGGTGGAATGGACCAGATGCTGTTCTGTGTGTAAACACAAATATAGTGCCTATTACATTTTATGATTGTAATATATGATTATGATATATCCTATCAATAATATTTTCCAAAGTAAGTTTATAGTATTTTGTCCATTTCAGAGGAGTCTGAAAATATCAAGAACTTGTTAATTAGCAGGTGAAGGTATTGGCTGGTAGAATGTAAATTGAGATAAATGCTTTTGAAGACTCTTAGTCATTAGGAACAGTTTACCTTTAAAACTATAGGTTTAGAAAGACATTGACCTGATGCAACAACAACAACAAAAAAAAAAACCAAGTACTGTAAATTATGCAGGCACAGTTCAGTTTCAGTGGACTTTTGAATAATGAATGAAGTATGCAAGCTGGAGGGTAGGAAGAAATTGATTCCTGAAATTTAGTAGGTATTTTATAAAATCAAGATTTCTTATATTTACTGATTTTTTTTCCTGCAGACAAATTGGAGAATAAGAAAATTGAGATGAAACAGCTTATCTTAAAAGCTTGGCTTTTATTTGTGTAACTTTTCAGAGAACATATTCAGTATGTGTAGTGAATCACAACTTTAATATTTATTTGTATTTCATAGTGGGTACTTCATTAATAGCCCGCAACCAGAATCCAACTTGTGTACAACATCTGCGGGCCTTACCCTCAAACAAATAAATAAATGTTGATCTCAAGGTTTAAACAAATATGAAGGTGCAGATGGTGTTGGTGATGCCCCTAAATAAAGTTGGAAAGTTACAAAGGAAGCAGAACACAAAGTACGTTTTGCTATTAAGTATTAGGGCATTTTAAAAAAATTTTTTAAAAGAATTCAAATTTTTAAAAAACATTTAAAATGATACAGAATTTCAATACAAGATGATAGAAAATATGCAATGATTGTTATATTGCATATTGTTATATTCAAAGTAGTTGTTTGGATTACAAGTGTAGGCCTGCAAAATTGATTAAAAAATTAAGCATTAACTTTTCTATAAACTATTAGAAATGAGTAGTACAATTACCTTAGCTATTTTGTGCATGTACATATATTCTTCCCGTCTCTCTTTTCTCCTTTCCCCCATCACAGTTGTTCTTCCCTTCTGATCAGTTTCTTTCCCTTTCTCCTTCTCTATTATGCCTTGTGGATTATATTTACTCTCTCAGTGTTTTACACTAGAAAGACAATTCAGTGTTTACACATGAAAGTCTGATTTATTTCACTTAAAGTATGGTCTATACTTCCATCCACTTACCTATAAAAGCTTTAAGTTTATCGTTCCTTATAGCTAAGTATACTCCTTTGTATAGAAATACCACATCGTTTTTTATTCATTCCGCAGTTGATGGACATCTGGGTTGTTGCCAAGATTTAGTTGTGACAAATTGTGCCGTTGTGAACATGGGTGCACATGCATTCTGGAGTATGATGTTTTCAATTCTTCAGGAAAAATACCTAGAAGGAATAGCTGATTTGAATGAGACCTGTAATCCTAGCTTTTTCAGGAATCTCCACACTGATTTCCACAGTGGTTGTACCAGTCTACACTCTTATCAATAGTGGAGAAGTGTTCCTTTTTCCCCCACAACCTCCCCAGCATTTTTATTGGTTGATTTCTTGATGATAGCCATTCTTTCTGGGGTGAGATGAAATCTCACTGTTGTTTTTATTTGCATTTTTTAAATGACCAATGTTGTTCATTTTTTTCACATATTTATTTACCATGTATATTTCTTTACCTGAGAAGTATATGTTCATCTCAGATACTCTTGGATTAGTTCTTTGAATCTTGAGGGACTGATTTTTTAAAATTCTTTATATATTCTAAATAGAAGTCCTTTTCTTAAGGGACAGTTGGCTAAATTTTTTTCCCAATTCATGGGCAAGGCAGGAGACATCAAAATGTCTGACTTAAAGTTATACTACAAAGCTACTATCATGAAATCAGCATGGTGCTAGCAAAAAAACAGACTTAAGGATCAATGGAAAATGCAGACATACTACAAACACACTCAGCCTCTTTACCTTTGACAGAAGGGCCGCTCATATTCTTTGAAGAAAGATAGCCTCTTTGCTAAATGGTACTTGGAAAAACTGGCTTTCCACATGCAGAAGACTAAAACTAGACTTATGTCTGTCATTGCACTAAAGGCAAAATGGGTTAAAGATCTAAATATTAAAACAGAAATACTAAATCTACTGGAAGAGAAAGTAGGTAGAAGTTTTGAAGACCAGTGATAGGCAGAGAGGTCATGAACAAAAACCAAGCTGCACTGGAAATACTTAAAAGAATCAACAGCTGTGATCTCATCTTATTGAGAAGATTTTGCACATCAAAAGAAATTACCTTTAGTATTAGTTTTTAATCACTGTTGTAAAAATCACTATAAACATAGTATCTTAAACCAGCACCTGTTTACCCTGTTCACAATCTCTGAACTCAGTATGCTTTGGTTTAGCTGGTTCTGTAATTAGGTTCTCACAAGGCCCAGGGCAAGGTGTCAGTGGGGCAGATTTTCTTAGTGGAGATGCTGAAGAAGAATGTCCCTCAAGGCTCACTCAAGATGACAGGAGAATCGTGCTCCTCCTTGCACTTCCCATGTGGTCCCCTCCATTTTCAATCCAGGAATGGTGCATTAGAGCCTTCTCATTCTACCAGCTGGAAATCTCTGTTTTTGTCTTCTACTTCTAGGTAGAGAAACATCTCTGATTTCAGATCAGGGACACCCAGATGTGGAGGTGGAAATTTTGCCTCCATAGAATTTCCAATCATATAAAATAATTTAGCCTTTATTTTGATAGTTATTGTATATTTTAAGAAGAGAGAGGTCATCAAATTTGTGTTTTGGAATTATTACTTTGGCAGTAGAATAGATGAGGGTGGTCTTGAGGCTACCCTGAATTCATGGAAAAGTCATTGGCTATTTTAGAAAAGAATTTCACGCAGTGAGCAAAGTAGTGACAAAACCTTTGGAAGACATAGAAGAGCAGACTTAGGTTGCCTCCCTAGAATTGCCTCAGTAATAGGTCATCCCATACACACGGACCTGGCTGCCGGGACACGGTGGCCTCTGCCAGAGCAGAAGGGTGGGATGCCGTCCTTGCTGGTGGCCTTAGCTGTGACTGGCTGCTGGGGCTTTAACTCAAGAACAAGACTGAGTGCACTTACATCTGGCAGTTAGGAAGCCTGTCCCCAAACTCTTCCACACTGTGTCTGCTAAATTCACTACCTCTTTCAAAACCTAGAGCTGGCCAGGATTTGCAGACACTAAGTTTTATCTGCAATGTAGCGTAGGACAATAGATTTCAGGGCTTTCCAGTATTTTCTGTACAGGAAGCCCTATCTGGAGAGGTTGGAACAAACTAAGAAAGCTGATCTAGCTTGTGCATCCATAGAGAACAAGAGCAGTCAAAATTATGATGATAATTACATTTATAAGACAACTAGATGAGAAATGTGGATGGATTAATGATAGAGATGGAGAACTAGCAAGACATGCTCATTGCTGGAATGCGAGAAGTGCAGAAGGAGCTGGAATGGCCATCTGGCTTCTGAGTAGGTGCTTAGGTAGATTTTAATAATACTTATAAGATATAAAAGATAGGGAGAGAAGATCATTGGGAATAGCATCAGCTATTTCTGAGCATATTGATTTTGAGCAAACTCTAGAACGTTACTGTGTACCAACTTATAGGTCATTTAATTTGTAGATTTATGTGTTCATTACAGCAACTGTGCTACTTTCTGCGCATGGGTCATAATTTTGTGTGCAAACATACTTGTGATTGAGACTAATGTAGTTGGCTATAGTGTCAAGCATAAATGAGTCCAAGAATTGGTGTTACTATAAAGATTAGTTTGCTATTTAGATTCAAGCCCTTTTCTAGCCCTTTAATATCATTATTGAATAATTTTGTTTTTGTTTTCCTCTAAAAGGACTCATGGATGTTCTACTCAAATTCTTCATTGTTTCAGAATATGTTTGTTAAATTTATTTCTGAATAGAATTAAGCTAAATATATTCTGTGTCATCCTTTCTAATGTATTTATTTGGTCATTAATGATTCTCTTTTGCTCTTCCATGTGTGTCATTAGCTCTGCGTTCTCACTTCTCATCTCATTCTACAGTTTCTCATTTGGCTTTGAGCTCTTGTTTCTCTATATTCATACAGTTAATAGTTTCTAGAACTTAAGAGTATAGTTCCTCTTTTCCCTCAGTTATCTGTTCTTTTAGACTAAGTTCTGCATCTGCTTTCTACTTACTTATGTGTTCCTCTTGTTCTTTCTGCTGTGGTATGTGCTATTTTGTGTCTTATTTATGCCTAAAAGTAGGGAATTCTCTACAAATGGCCAATAAATACATGAAAGAATGCTCAACATCTCTGGCCATCCAAGAAATGAAAATTAAAACTACACTCAGATACTACCTTAGTCTTAGAAAGAATGGGTATCATTAAAAAAAAATCTAATAACAAAATCTGAGAAGGACATGGGGACAAAGAAGCTTGTGCAGTGTAGGTGGGAACGTAGGCTAGTCCAGCCACTTGGAAGCAGTGTGGAGAGTCCTCAAAAAACTAAAAGTAGGAATTCCATTGATACAGTTATCCCCCTTTTAAATATTATCCCAAGAGAATTATAGTCATTCTATAACAGAGATGCACACACACCAATGTTTATAGCAACACAGTGTTTAATAACTATAACAGCAAAAATTTTAGGAGCAACACAACTTAGCAGATCTTGGAAATAGCATATATGTTGGATGTACTTGTGAATGAATTAGGAAAATGTATTTATACATAAAGGGGTACTGATGTGCCACAAAGAAAAATCAATGAAGTATTTGTAGGTAAATGGATGATTTCTCCAATGAGAAGTTCAAAAAATATATCTACAGATAAAGAACAAAATGGAAGATAGACAAATAGGAAGTAGAGGAAAGTTCACATAATTACCCCAAATTACCTATGCCATTCTTTCAGAAATATCTTAATATATATGCTAATTTGATTCATTTATACTAGTTTGTCTTATTGAAAAGAAAGTTTTGTGCTATTTATGTTTGTTCATTCTTTGTAAGAGGGACTCTTCTTAGTCTATGTCTTGTACTGTAACTACTTTTTAAGTGTGTTAAATGTTACTCTATTTTGTTATGATACTTTATATTTATGGATTTTTTTTAAAGTGGGCACTTACAGCTGGGGAGATAGCTCAGTAGCATAAACACCTGCCTGGCAAGTATAAGGTCCTGAGTTCTATCCCCAGAACCCCAAAACAAAAACAAAAAAAGTGGGCACTTCTGTCCAGACTATCTTTGTGCTGAAACACAGTGTAAGTTAACTCTCCTTGAGTCTTTCCCATTCTTATTTTGTCCCTCCCAGGTGAAACTCTTCCGGGGTCCTATTGCTTTTCTGTGATTTGAAGGGAGAACGTCCTGGAGTTAGTCAAACTGCCATTTGACCATGTGGCTTCTGCTGTCTTTAATGAGATTTAAACAAAATGATCTTTATCTACTTTCACTTATATGAAAGCGTATGCTAGGAGATTGGGTGGGGAAAATATTTTTAAACTGTGAATCATTTCATCTTTTTAATTTGGAGCCTTAGGTCATTTCCAGTCACGGTAGTTTCATTTGTAACTGTTTGGGCCTTTTGCCTTCTTTTTGGTTTGGTTTGTTTGCCTTTGCTACAATTTTGAGGCTTGATAGTGGGATGCAGAAGCTTCTCGTCTGCAGGGCTTCCTCCAGCCTGGTTTTTCCATGGTCTGGGCGACTCTGTAGCTTCTTGGTCCAGTGGTCCTTAATAAGGAGGCATGTGGCCAGTACTCCTGGTCTCTCTGCTTTTGTTCTCCCCTCTGGTTTGTGGAATGGGGTGCAGATCTTTGCTGAACTGTACCAAATAGTGTACAAGTTTCAGTTCCTTTTAAAAGGTTGTGACAAAAGATTATTTCTTCTGTTACTGCTTGTGATTTTTTTTATCCCTTGTAAAAATACTGTTTTTGATTCAAATTGTGGGAGCAGATGATATACTGCATTTGATCATACCAATCAATACCTTCCCTAAGAAGGCCCATCTAAGTAGATTTCAATATTATATTTTCTGAGGGGTGCATCTACTTAAATAATATGAGCTGCAGAGCAGTAGAGATGTAGGCTAATATTTATTTGTATATGAGCTTATATTAGTAAATTTATAATTAGTAATTTATATTAATAAAGTTATGTTTACTAATCTTCTATTTTATTTAATATCAAAGGCTATCTTATACAGTAGGAAGGACAAGACTTACCCTAATTTTACTAATGAGAGAACAGATTGAAAAGAATTGAATGCATCGCAAGTCACACAGCTAATTGTGAGATGGAGTCAAGACTCTGAAGGCAGAGCCAGTGCTATTTTTTTTACCAGACCCTGTTTCTCCACTTAAAGGAAATGATCACCTCCTTCTCTAAGCACAGATGTCTTACCATGTCATTAATGTTCTTACAAACCTTGTTATGACACTGCTTTTACTAAGTAAAAGCCAAAAGTGGAGTGGGAGAGGTTTGAGAATAATAAGTGTTCCGTGACTGTGGTATTCTGATTCTTAATTAACCTCAGTGTTTCTCAGTTATAATAAAACTAATATTTAATCTTCTATTATTTTTCCCTCTCTGGTAGTAGGAGACTGCACAAAATTCGATAAAATCAGACCTGCATTCGCATTTCCACGCGGAAGTGGCCTTGTGGGCCTGTTGTCGTGTCTGTAATTCACTTTGCTCTGGGTGCCCTTTGCTTTTTATCCGTGCTTTGGTAAAAGAAAGTATATTCTCTTTTCTTCAGGTTTTTCTCCCTAAGACTCATCCATAAATTGCTTGCATTGACACCTGAAGCTAGATCGGAACATTCAGACCAGGGTTTCCTAAAAGAGTTGGGTTAGCAGCTAGCATCCATGTTTTCTTCTGCGAGCTAGGACTTCTGCCTTGGACTCCGCTGCTGTCCTCCGTCTGCAAGTGTGTGCTTAGCTGCCTTCAGCATGACACACAAGAGTGCCAGTTCTGTGGAGAGATGTAGCTTCTCATGCTTATCTTTGTAGCATTTGCTTTTCTAGGTTCTTTCTAAGCTTACCTTAATGTAACGCAGGGGTTGAGTATCTTCTGGAGAAATGCTTCCTCTCTCTTCAAGGATGTTTTTATGGAGGCCTCAACAGAGCAGCTGTATCAGGTCAAAGAAAGCACGGTAGTCATTCAATAGCTAGGTATGTACATAGAGTCCGATACAGAAATAGAGGGGTGCTATGAGAAAAAGACAGTTGAAAGTTGCAAGTAACAGTGTAGGTTACTGTAATTCAGAAGAAGCCCATGGATGGCAAGCTGGTAGTTTAAACTGTTGTTTTCATCCTTCTAGGTATCATGAGCTGATCACAAAATATGGGAGGTTGGAACCTTTGGCGGAAGTGGACCTAAGACCCCAGAGCAGTGCAAAAGTCGAGGTCCACTTTAATGACCAAGTGGAGGAAATGAGCATCCGTCTGGACCAAACAGTTGCAGAACTAAAGAAACAGTTAAAAACTCTGGTGCAGCTACCCACGAGCAACATGCGTCTCTACTATTTTGACCAGGAAGCGCCCTTTGGCCCAGAGGAAATGAAGTACAGCTCTCGGGCATTGCATTCTTTTGGCATTAGGGATGGAGATAAAATTTGTGTAGAATCGAAAACGAAATAACCTCTACCAGCCTTGTAAAAACACACATGAGAACTCTTGCAGGGCATTTGTTTCCAGTGTGGTTTTCTTTAGGAGGGAGAAGGCTGTTGCTTTGTTTTGCTTTGTTTGTTTACCTTTGGGAGGGATTTTGTATATTTTCCCCCTAGAATGGGTAGGGGGCTCTTTTTGGTATTTTCTATTACAGATTTCTTCAGCTCAACCAGCAGAATTGGCCACACCTGCAGTCTATGTGCCCTCTTGCATAAAGACACCAACGAAATCGCCAACTTCTGTGTTTGCGGGGGTTCACCTGCCACTTGGTTTTGTTGCCCCTGGGTGCGCTTGTGGAGAGAGCGTGAGGCGCGGAGCCCCTCCGCGGGCACTGTGCGGTATTCATATCAGGAGACAATCTTCACGGAAGGACTGGCACTTTGACTTCTCCTTTGGTTTGTCCTGTCTGCCTTCCTCTCCCTCCTTTCCTCATTGGTTTCAGTTTTTCTCTTTGACTTGTCAGCATATGTTGAGCTAATAATCTTATTCCGTTCGTATGTTAACTTACCTCTCAACTTAAGTGATTTTTTTTCTCATTTCTCCCTTTTGAAATGATTTTAAGTATTTTAAGCATTTTGCAACCTGATTCTGATCTCAGGTACTCAGTAAAATCCTATAACTCTGCTAGGATCTTAAAGAATAGATGGGAGTTAAAACTCCAGGAAAATTTATTATTCTGGAAGTATTGGTAGAGCAGTCTGATCTCTTTATATGCTACTCTCTCACTTTTAATGTTCCTTATAGAGTATATAAGTCGTTACTTCTATAACACGAAATATGTCAGATTACAGAGTTATTTTTGCTTATTGAATGTATCTCTTTTCTTTTTAATTAATTTAAACTGTTGAGAATAGAGACCTGATTTTATGAGGAAGCCAGTAGAATACTGGATATGCATGGTAGGAGAGCAGAGCTGATGGGTGATCTGTGCTGTGTGTGTTAAGGAATGCAGTGGGGGATACAGGCAAACGGGCCCCATGATTTGCCTGCTACCCACTTGAAGTCCTTGTTCTTGCACTTTGCATTAAAAGTGGGAAATTTTAATCCAAGGGAGTTTTGCTTCCCATTTTGTGGGGTTTGGTGATGAAAAGATTGAAAGTTCTTGTTTTACGTTTCAACTTAATTGCCTCCAGAGAAGAATGACTCTGCCTAATCTATAGATGTCAAAACTTCCAAATTGTGCCCAAGTCATACTATTTGCAGAAGCGTGTGTAAAGCACTTTTTCTATGAAAGCCAGTTCTTTACTTGCCCTCCTGTGTTTGTTCTCTGTTCCTTTTTAAATCAGATGTAATCCCTTTGTTTAGTCTGTCTCTTTCTTGGGTCCACCATGTTTATAGGTGGGAGACTGGAGAAATACTTTACTAAGGCATGTAGGGAGAAGGTAGGCAAGTAAAGTGTTTTTCAGATATTATAATTATTACCTAGTTGCATTTGATCTTTTGACCTTTGTCAGTGATTCCACCCCGCCTATGAATTTAATTTCTTAGGGAATTTTTAGATTATGATTGTTCTTTATGTATCGGGGAGTTGTGTTTATTTTTGCTACTTTTTCACCTTTCCTATGCCATGTGGCAGATGTTTATTCTCTTAACGCACTTCAGGTTCAGTATCTGTAAAGCCTTTGACTCAGTCCTTCTGAGGCAGATCTACATTCACTGTAACATTAAAGATGGAAACCAAAGGGTTTGAGAAAGACGAATGAAGCCTGTTCTCCTGCTGCTGCAGACTCTTGTCTTTCAGAATCTCCAACTGAGCGATGGAGAGCCAGGCTGAGTAGAGACAAGAACAGCTGTTTTGCATTCGCATTTTCCTGACAGATTTTGGAAATAGGATAAAAGTGTGGCAAGTGTCATGAAGGTTGAAACTATGGGTGCTTGGTGTATGTGCGAGTGAGTACAGATGAGTTTGAGAGAAGCAGTGCAGTGGAGCCCGTGGGTTTTGCAGCCTGGGAAACAGATGCACTCTTATTTTTTGAAGTTGTATGACCACTGATTGTCACACAGCAGAAGGCAGAGTGAGCACTTATGCTTTAGTCGTAAGTGGAATGATCACAATAAGATATTTTATATATGAAAAAGTTTTATGAAATGCTTTTTTACTATTAGAGACCTGTTTCTTCTGTTATTACAGAACACAGTGTTTATCAACTGCAGGCATAATGCTTTTATTATACAGTTGCATGGAGGGGACCTTCCCATTTAATTCAGCCGATGTGGGTATTTTTAGGGCATTGTAATTGATGGTTTTAAAATTGCTGAATAATTTTTGATTAATAAAAAGACTAATGCAATCACTGATCTTTCAGAGTTACGGAAGTAAAGAAGATAAAGCTATTTGGCATGTGTACTTACAGATGCCTTTGGGTGGCAGAGTAAAGATGCTGCTTTTGAAATAAAATTGGTGCTGTGTAGACCCTGGTAACCAAAATTATTTTTGTAACAGGCCTGAAAAGAGAGGAGAGCCCATAGACCTCTGAGTCTCAAGACATTCATAAAGGATTGTCGGTACTTTTCCTGCATTTTCGTATTGGTCTCACCCAGATCCAGTAGGAAGGAGCACACTGCTGGCATTTGCGAGACAACATGCGCTGTAGCCGGTCTCCTAGCTGTGACACTTCAGGCATAGTGGATGGAACACACCTTTCCTAAAGTAGAAATTCTTTGCAGTTATGAAAAAATAATAGTAAAAAAAAAAAAAATGCTGCGTCTTTCTATGTGTAGATTCATAGCTGCTGAAGGCACAGACATCAGGTTTTTTTTATTTGAATTGTTGAACTATCCCAGATTTCTTTTTTAAAGAAATCCAGAGTTATATGTCTTTATTGTTAGAAGTTTTGGTGTTTCTGCATCTTGTTGCCACCATTGCCGTAAGTAAATAAGAAAGTGGAAATCATGAGCCCTTGTTTTTAAGACCTTTTGTAAATGAAAATTCAGCCCTTTACAAGCTCAGTTCTGTGTGACAGGAGTGAATACTATGATGCGCTTTCTAAAAACTTGTTTACTTTTTGTTTACCTTCTTAAAAAGTCAACGCTAACTAGATTTTCAGCCGTGTGGCTAAACTAGCAGTGTTAGGAGCAGAGGCTGTTCACTGCATGAAGACACGCGCACTTGAGACGCAGTGCCAGTGGCTTTCGCTCATGCCCACGCGAGCGACCTGCTGTGTGGGACGTGCCAGGCTCCGGGCCATGTAACGCCAGAATTCAGGTCTCCAGGCTGCTCTAAGCAATGTCATTTCTGTTCACAAGTTTGATTTTTTTCCTCATTTCATGTTAGGTGGAAAATACAAGCAGACTGCTTTCAAGAACATGCAGAAGCTCTGTGTTGCCGGGTGTGTTGTGAACATGCTGTTTTTCATAGGTGCTTCCTTGAAATGTATGTCCATTATAGTGATGGAGAGGGACTGGACTCTCAGGCTCCTTACTTGCCAGTTGTCTCCTGCATTAATGGAAATATATTTTATTTTAGAATATAATTTAAACACGAAGGTCTATTCTTTGCACTTTTTATTAATATATATATATATAGAGATAGTTAATCTTTAAAAAATTAAAGATCCAAGTCCATTTTCTCTTTGCGTTCTGATTTTTTTCCTGGAGGGTTGGGTCAAAGTTTATGGGTATGTTTATTTTTATATAGCTCAAAATGGACATTGGTCCTGTGGTCAAGTTCGCTAGAAGATTGACTTAAACCAGTAAGAATGTGATCATTTTTTAAATAACTGGAATTTTGTTTAAAAAAAATTCATAAAACACAGATTCATGGGAAATGTACAGTTGCTTTTCTGTTAGGAAAATGTTTTTTTATGACATGGTTTCTGTAAATTTTTTTTTCCCCTTTGGGAACAAAACCCTTTTTGAGGTATTTGGTGCCATCTTTTTTAGTAAAATTGAAAATCTCACTTTGGTGAAGTCAGAAATTTGCTGGTTTTTATTCAGGCGTTTTTTCCTGTTGAAAAATCTTTTTCTACCAGTATGAGTTTTGAATACTTAAATTCTACCTGCTCAGCAATAGTTTCTTGGTGAGCTCGTACGAAGAATTGCTCCTAAAGAGTGTGCTTGTTCCTGTGTTTAAAGGACAGTCACTGAGCTTCTCTTAAAAGAGACTGTTTCACTAGTGCAAATGCATCTAACCTGTTTCAATTTAAGATAATTTCTGCCTCCTACTTGAATTTTTCCAAGAATTGTAATTTTAGCATGTGTTAAATTCTAATCACTATTTATTGTGAGCTGCTCTGAGTATTTATAATGTAGACACACATATATAGAGATATCTAATACTTAATGGACTAAAAAAAAATGCCATAGCCTTCTCCAGTTATTTGGATGCACATGAAAAGGTTGGCCTTGGAGTCACTTCTTTCCATTTCCTCTGGAAAAGAAGTTTGTGTTTGGACTTCTCATGAAAATCAGCCCTGTCACTCTCATTTTCTTACTAAGGAGGAAGTTGATGTACAGCTAGGTTAAGTAACTGGTCCAAAGTCACGTAAGTGATGAAGACAGGGTTCAGACACAGGTAAGGGGGCTGCAGGAGCTGTGCTGCAGTGCCTGGTGCCGGCCTCCTTGAGCTCCCCCACGCACACACACCTTTATTGTTACTCTGTTTTGCTAGAATGCTAAAATGAGAGATGCCTCCATATCGATTTACTAAATCGATTCACTCTAATGGAATCGCTGATGTGGTTGATAGCTTTAAATTTAGATTCAAACGTGTCCCCATGGCAGTTCCAGTCTGTGACGTTGGCGCATGGCTGCTGTCCTCCCTGCTCTTATGGAATCCATATTAGGTGCTTTGGGCCAGAATAAATGAACCAGTGAGCTGGTGCAGGAAGACCAATAACTTGATTTGTAATCGGGACATTCTAAAGCCTTAAAACTGGATTTCAGTAAATAGATACTGAACTCCGAATCAGACTCATATCCAAGAAGAGCAGTATTCTAAATGAACATAAAAATTAGTATTAATTGAAAAAAGTTCTATTCCAGTGGAGCCTTTATGAGAGGCTTCATTATTGAAAGGCTGAAACTGCCATTGCAGTTGTTTCTTAACATTCAGGAGAGAGCCTAGTGAAGAATATAAACATTGCTAGCATAACGGGAGATGGGTTATCTGTTACGGTCTGCAAGATGTGGATCTCCTAAAAAAAAAAAAAAAAAA
>NDGM011082215.1:0-19954 GCA_002564305.1 Octomys mimax | reverse complement strand
ATTGCTATTTGTTTATCAATAAAGTTCTGGGGGGAAAATTTAATACATTCACTAAAAAAGCTAATAAATAATGCTCTAAAAAGAAAAGTAAAGCTAATCTTGGATGGAAATATTAATAAAATTTTTAAATTTTCTGTGATTGATGAAAAGTCATGTTTTCTAGAAACATGAAAACTTCACCACACTAAGATGTGTTATGCATATGTGCCAGCCCCCTAGAATGAATGTAATCTTTATATAATAATAAAAATTTTAAAAGAAATATTTTTTGTAATGCTCATATAAAAGTGCATCTGAGAACGGAGAACCTTTGAGATTCATGAGAAAAGTGTGTGAGTCATGTGCTATAAGAAAGGCACATTGGGCTGGCAAGATAGCTTAGTGGTTTAAAGAGTGTGCTTAGGCAAGCTCACAGGGACTATGTCCCAGCATCACATGCTGTACCAGCCTTGCCACCAGGGAGGGCTGAGCCAGTTTTAAAAAGTAGAAAAGAAATGCATATATTATTCTCAATGAGCAAAGGATCTATGAGATGTTTCAACATGAACAAGCTGGAAGCTCTGGTAGGGGCTACAATGACCAGTAAATGTTTAGTATATTAAAACCATTACCACTGAGCAAAAATACACTATGTCATAGCTGGTGTTGTGATCGAGGCATGCTTTTATGAAGAATGAGAAATCATCTCTGTGCTGTAAATTCATATATGTGATGAAAGCGTAAAATTTATCAGCAATAATATATTCAAAGATGCACTGAACTATCCTGCAGAATTATCATAGATTAATTTTGCAAATGACGTGTGCTAAACATTCAGTTATAATCTAAATATTTTTTAAAATGCAAGGTGTTGTTTTGACTCCAATGCAGATACTGGAACAACAAAGAGATTAGCACAGGAAAACAAAAGGAGAAAGAGATCAGCACGGCCTTTGCCCACAATTGAGCTGCAAATCTGTGAAATGTTCCATATTTTCATAAAATTAAAAAAGTGAAGTTGTTGCATTTTATGTTATAAATATTTTAACTCAGTTGAAAACCAATATAAAATAAGTGAACTGATATAAAGAATTTAAAATGTACAAAGACATCACAAATGAACAACTTTCTTATTGATGAGGAAAATAAGGCATGATGTTAGGATTTTACAACAGGAAGCACATATTTTTGGTATCTTCATCAAAACATTAAATATAAATTAATGGTTTTGTCCATGTAACTGCTTGTTCACAGAAATAGAATATTCTCTACACCATTCTAAGTAAAATAAAGGAAAACACAAAATCCTGCATATACAAATTAAATATGACCAGTTATCTGACATTATTAAATGAAATATAAAGGGAGACAAACTTATCAATTAAGAGAAATGAGGCCTGTACCAATGAAATATGCTGTGTACACTTGGTTTTCTAATATATATAGCTTACTTTAAGAAAAAAATAATAAAAATTAAATATGTATTTCATGGTTATGAAAATTATACCTAATTAATTGAAGAGTGATTATTTGATGGAATTAGGATTTTTTAAATACTTTACACACATATACGAAGTATCTATCAGTGTAATAACTTAATATCTAGAAGGTAATTGAAAAATTAGTGAAAAGAGAAGAATAACATTGAGGGAAAAATGTATTTTTGAAATTGGTGGTTGTACAACTGTGCTAATTATACTGTTTTTCCATTCACTTACTATGATTTACTTTTACATTATGACTTTTCAAATAGTGTCAGCACTACTATAAGATCCAATAGTACTGCACCAGGGAAATGACTGTAGCAGGAGAATGGACGATTAAAGAGAACTTTAATTTTATGTAGGCCTCAAATATTTTCTTTTAAAATCTGCTTACCTGATACTGTCTAAACCTACCATCAAACATATTCATACTTCCAAATTTTAAATGCATGTGACTGGACATCTAGAAATATGCGTGTGCTAAAGTAAGCTTTGGTTCTTATTTTATAAACTAGCCTTCAGAATTAGATACTGAATGTCAGGTGCTTTCTTAAGATACATTTTCTGTTTATTCTCCACTAGGGAAAAATGTGACCTCATTCTATGTTCTGAATAATGGAAGGGTGCCCTAGTGATTCATGCATGAAATCCATATAGAGAAAACACATGGCTCCGTACTTTGAATAACCTGCTCAGCCTTGAACTACAGTTACCAAGACACCTAAAGCTTTGAGAATGTTAATTGATTAAACACAATGGGCAATCATTTTTAAATTTAAAAAAACTCAACATTTATATTAATGATATTGAGGTAACAGACTCTTGGCAAAGCTTACTTTTATACTTGATTAAGGTATAGTCAATACCAGAAGTTTTAATTAATTTTAAATATCCAATTTCATGACATGGAGGGAGCAGTCACTTGCTACGTCAGGCAGGGTTTAGAGTGCTCTTGTCACCACTGTGTCCCCTACAGTCAGTCAACATCCGGTCTTTACTGCTATGCAAACAGTTTTCTGAAATCAAGGAAATGGTGGTTTTTGTCTTGTCTAGAATTTTATGTCCATTGTGTACACAATTTTGATGTGTGTAGACTTTAGTGAGTGACTTCTTTTACATAACTTGTGCAATGGTATTTTGGAGAACCTTCTAGACTGATTCTTCAATGATCTCATGCAATGGTGGAGGAAAATAATGGAAACCAGAGTAGAAAACTTGGGGCTGGGGAGATGCCTCGACAGTCTGAGAGCCTGCCTGGCAAGTGCAAGGATCTGGGTTTGTTCCCCCACACTCCATGCCTTGCCAGCCCCCGGTAAACTCACCCTGTCTGTCTCTTAAGAGTAAGAACGGAAAGACAGTCCTATCCAGTCTTCAAAGCTGGTGTGTGGATTGAATTACAGGAGATTCATACCATACTTTTATAGTCTGACACATTACACACCAAAACACAGAAAAGGCAATCAGATACAAGGGAGTGTCAGTGTTCGGAAAACATTACTACCACGAACCAACATGTATTAAAACATAAAGGCTCAATATCCAGGCTGCTTTGCTATGTAGAAGACATTTAAGGGATGTTGTGAATGGATTATATGAAATTTAAAAATGATAAAAAGAGTGGAACTAAAAAGTACGTCCAAATCAGCAACTGTCACCTTTAAATATAAACTTTCTTTCAGCATCAATACTTAACAAACACTTACTCAGGAAATTGTACATGACAAATTCAATCTAAATGAACACAAATATGATTTTTGTAATAAAATATACTATTTTGTGAAAACTTTAACTGAAATTCTAAAATTTAGGAGATATACATCGTATTCATCTTGTAAAAGCCTGAAAACTGTCACAATATAAAGTAGCCACAATTTTATGTAGTTGGAACACAATTTAAAATGATAACCCAAGTTTCTAAAATTTATATGGAAAAAAATACAATGGCTGAAGTCAATTGTTTTCAACTTTAAAGTGTAAAACAAATTTGGCAATCGTACCTTTCTGATTTCAAGATCATCTACACATTCCAGTCTGCTTTTGGTCTGGGACAAATATGAAGACATTTTATTTATGTGATCTCAGGTCCCTTTGCATAGGGTAGGCTGCAAGCTCTTAAATCATCTATACTTTTTAAAAAAAAATTTTAAAAATCATTTATTTGTTTGTTTATTCGGTACAGGTCTCACTATGCAGCTTGGACTCGTGATGATCCTCCTGTCTCAGCCTCCCCAGTGCTGGGATTACTGATGTGTACCACCACCCTGGTTTCGGTGGCCAGCACAGCAGTAAGACATGTGGTACTCAGTGTGGAACCCAGGTCCTTGCGCTTGCCAGGCAGGTGCTTAGACCACAGAGCTCTGTCTCTGTTCCTGTCTGTGCTTCTGAATGACTCAAGAATGAGTCACATTACTTTTCTTTAGATGCAATGAATTGCAGAGTTTCAGGAAACAGACCCCAGAAAACATGTGGAAAGGAAGCAATGAGGAAAAATAGAAGGCTGTCTCCATCTAGTCCACTCTTCCAAGTGATAGTCCAAGAAATCAGGCACAGGTGGACGTGAGTGTGAAAATTCCCTCTAAAAGTAGTCATGTGTTTCATTGGAAATGAGAGCAGTGATATAAAGTGAAAACTGAACACACCAAATATATTTATTATTAAGTGTGAACCCAGAGCACAGCGGTCAGGGTTCAATCCCTGTCTTGCAGTGACGGCCCCACCCCCGGGCGTGCTGAGTCCACAATTGAGACTGGGCATGGTGGCGCAAGCCTGTAATCCCAGCTCTTGAGAGACTGAAAACAGGCGAATCACTAAAAGTCTGATCTACATAATGAGACCCTGTAGACCCTGCAAACCCTGTATCAAATAAAAATAAATAAATATTTTTTTTTAAAGTGTGCATGGAAGGTATAATTATTTTCTTTCTTTTTTTTAAGTATTCGGTATGAGGTCTCACTATGCAGCTCGGACTTGCAGCAATCCTCCTGTTTTTAGCCTCCCCAGCACTGGGATTACAGGTGTGCACCACCGCGCCTGATCTCAGCTTCTAAAATGCAAATTGATAAACATCACCATTAAATCAAACTAATTGACTGCTTCCATCTCTTCCACATGGAGAATTGTATTGCATATTCAGTGTGAGATTAATTAAATCTACAATTTCTCAGCATCAAGATATGTATGGAATGCTATAGAAATATACCCTATATAAGGAAAAAAGCCAAGCTTCACATCCTTTTGATTGCACTAGATGTTTGGGTGAACAGAGCTGACCAGTTCTTAAACATAAATGAGATGCAGACCTTTTTCTATAACTCTACCTTTTTTCGCAATGCATTTAAAGTGTCTTTAGCCACAGTCAAGCAAAAATTCCTGTGGGCAGCACAGTTTGTTTTAAAGAACTCAAGATTCTTTCAACTGTAATTTGGTTTATCCTCAAATTAAGCTGGTAGATGTTGTGAAAATGAAAATAAAACATCATGCTTTTTTTCCCAGATCAAAACATACATACAGATGGACAGTACTGGTATCTGTTCTTTGGAAAATATTCTTTTCTCTTGACTAATATTACCTGTAAAATAATTGCTTGAAGAAGAGAGAAAAAAACCATAAAGATAATAAGTATTCAGGAAACCACTTTTGTTTTCAAAAGGACAAGTAATAATACATGAGAATGGGTTTACTAAATATATCAATCAACAAGCTAAAAACCCCAGCTGTGGTCCAGGAACTGAGTGCCAAAAGGCATTCAAAAGTGCCAAAGGATTTTGCTTTCAATAGCAGCTTAATCTAGATTTAGTCTTCACTATATTCATTAAACAAAACATTCACATGCATCTTTACCTACCTTTTATTTTCATCTATAATTACCTGTTGTGATTTTTAAGGAGGCATGGTCCTTGAAAAAATTAGTCTCCAAGAATAAAATACTTTGTTTTTCAGATTTCCCATTAAGAAACACATTAAAAATAATAAAGGGAAAAGCAAAGATTTTCAAATCGAGCTTCAGTCCAAACCTTTGTTGCATTTATTTAACAATAAATGCATTTGAAAGGGAGACCTCGTTCTGCCCTCGTGTCCATGTGTAAGGTTTATTTGCGTTGTGATAGGACATTCGCAACAAATAATAAGTTTCAATTTTGAAGCCCAAGACAGATCTTTGTTTTAAAAATGTAAGGCTAGTGAATATGTTAGCACATCCCTACGGTCCCAGAATGGTGGGGAGCCGGGTCATGAAAATCATGAATTGGAGGCCGAACTGAGTAGGTTTCCAATTTAGCAAAACCCTGTCTCACAAGACTAAAAATTAAGAATGAAAAGATCGGCTGATGATGAATTGCAGTGAATCTTTTGGGCTTCATCCTCAGTACCACAAATAAAAACTTCAAATCAGTCAAGGAACAGGTTCCTTTTTGCTTAAGATATTAATCTGAAGACACAATATTTACGTTTCAATCATTTTATAGTAAACATATTTTTTTGTGGCTGGCTCAGCCCACCCTGAGGGCAGGGCTGGCGTGGCATGTGGTGCCAGGGGTCGAACCATGTCTTGTCTATGAACTTACCTAAGCTTGCCTAAGCAGGTGCTTTAGACCACTAAGCTATCTCTCTGGCCCCTATAGTAGACATTTTTGATTCTTTAGAAAGTACTTTGAGTTATAAAATAATTCCTTGTGTGGCTGTCATCCGTAATTCAAAATAACCCATTTCCAGTAAATAATTTAAAATCTATACTTTATCAATTCATACTATTGTATTTTTAAGATGTACATATGATACTGTCATTAATACTATAATCTATAGTATTATTTTATATGTCATTTCATTCTTACATATTGAGAATCCTACAGAATTATTAAACTATCTAGAAAAAGCCACTAAACCAACATAAAGAATATAATAAGGGTAATTTTGGCATAGATAAAAATATTTTTAAATAAAATAGAAGCACCAATGAATCATTTGATAATATAAAAATCAAATTACTTACCTAATTTAAAAAATTATTACATTCAGTAAATTATCCAAAAAATTACTAATATAATTTTCTTTGACAAAGGAGATGAGAAGAGTAAAATTCTTATCACAACTTGTGTTAAATGTGCCAAATTAAATACACATTTTTAGACTTCTGTTTTCATTCTAACATAGAAAAATGCTCCATTATGTATGGTAGACACAGACACACAATGTTGCCAGGGAATCAAGAGCAATTGTGCAGGACTGTGATTGATTTCTTTTGTATGGACTTGAAAATAATTTAGGAAAAGAACAAAACATGGCACAAGTTGTCCCATCTATAAAATGTAAACTAACATTATACCCTATGAATATAAAAACCCACAAAGCAAAGTCAAAAGTAAATCACTCTACTTTTGTTTTGTTTTTTTCAGTACCAGGGATCAAACTCGGGACCCGGTGCTTTCCAGGCAGGCACTTAAGGTGCTGAGCTATATCCTCAGCCTAAAAATAAATTATCAATCGCAAATCATGATTGGGAAAAAACGTCACTGAGGAAATGCACTATAAATCAAGGAAGTACACATACAAAAATTATTAGGTCCAAAGTTAAAACAAGATATAAAAAATAATATAAACTACAAAAACATCCACATGACTGTGTATGAATTATGCCAATGTATTATTTCCAGTTTATAGACAACTGCTTGATTCAAGATATAAGAATCAAATTGCCCACATTTACATAAAATACAGTATATTGGGGTACAAAACCAACAAAAATCATTAATTTCATGATAATTAGAGATGAAATCAGAAACACAACCCTGTGTATAATAGCACAAAATATATAAAATATTTAGATAAAAGCCTAAATAAATAATTGAAAATTTTTTTACACTAAAAGCTACAAATCATTGATTTGTAAATATTTAGATAAAAGCCTAAATAAATAATTGAAAAAAATTTTTACACTAAAAGCTACAAATCATCAGTGAAAGAAGATACAAATAAATGGAGAAACTTAATAGTGTTATTATATCTACAATACACAAACATTTACTGATCTACTATAATCTCTGTTAAAATGCCCCAAACTTTCTTGGACCAATATAGAAGATATTCCAGAACTCATAAAAATGAAGAAAGAACCTAAATAAAAAAGAAACCTTCAAAAGGGGAGGATAAAACTGAAAATATCTTTATTTATTTCAATGTTTTTCTTAAAGTAACAGCAGTTAAAAGAATGTAGTTTTCTTAAATGTAACTTTAAAGAAATCAGAAAAACAACCCTTTTTGTAACCACCCACACAAAAACAAAATATTGATTAGAATTGAAAAATAAAACACCATACTTAAATAGGCATAGACAACAGACCAGAATAATGAGTACAGAAATAAGGCCATGCATATATGGCCAAATTCTCTTTGAAAGAAATACCAAAAACAGAAAATGCAGAAAGAAAAAACACTTCAACCAATGGTGTTAGGAATATTGCATATCCACATGTAAAACATTAATATTGGACCCATGTTGTAATGCCATTATTATAAATATTTAATGGGCAGAACATCAAAAATAAGTGATGAAAGCAAAAATGGAGAAATAAAGCACAAATAAGGCAAGGGTCATCACAAGAAGGGAACAACAGTGTGAACAGAAAGCCTGTGAGAAAAAAATATAAGAAGTACTTAAATTTCCAATATATTTAAGGAACGTCTACAATTCAATAGTGAAAATGTGGGTTAAATAGGACAGAATAAGGCCATGGAGATAGCTCAGTGCCACGCTGGCCCAGCCCCCTGGACCAGCCACCCAGACCAGGTAGGATAGAGCATGTCTGTAATCCCAGCACTAAGGAGGCTGAGAACAGGAGGATCGCTACTAGTCCGTTCTGTGTAGTGAGACCCTGTACCAAGTACATAAAAAGAAAAGAACAACACAAATTAAAAATAGAGTGAGACAATGTGTCACAATTTTATGATGGATTTTTAAACATTGTTTCAGTTTATCTTTGGTTTGTTTACATTTGATTTTAGTACAGGTTTGCCATCCATAACTAATATCATTTATTGTGGAACATTGCATTGGTTCAATACACATCACCTTATTTTTTTTTTTTATTTTTTTCATGGCCTTCCCTCTCCCAGTCCTTTCATTATTTCATCCCGTTCTGATTTGAGAAAACTATTTTAAGAAAAAAAATTGTTGGAATACTAATGAGAAGGGAATCTTTGTAAACTGCTGGTAGGAATATGAAATGGGACGAGCACTATGAAAAATAGAATGGATGGTCACCAAAAAATTAAAAATAGAATTTAATATAATTCAACAATGCCATTACTGGATTTTTAGTTAAAACAATTAAAATTCTTATGTGTAAAGATTTTAATCCCCACTTGTATATTTTATCTTTACTCTTAATAGTCAAACTGGAGAAAAAAAGCTATGTGTCCCTTGATGGAGATACTGATTTTTTTAAAAAAATAGCATATATGAAAAATGAGATATTAGTCTTAAGAATAAATCCTGAAATATATGACAATTTTAATGAATTTGTATGACATAAATTTAGGTGAAATAACTGGTCACAATTAGAAAAATACTTCTAATTCCAATTGATAGTGCATTGGAATAGAGTGAAAATGTATTGAATCAATAAATATGTCATTTCAAGTGCCTGCATGAATTAAGAGGGAAAGGTAGAGGTTCTATTCAACAGACATAAAATTTTAGCTGTGCAAGATGAATAAGATGCACATATATGTTGAAAATATTGTAATCATAAGTAACAGTAATGCATTGTGTATGTACCAATTTGGTAGATCTCTGTTAACAGTTATTATAATTTAAAAGAGAGCTCCTTACATTTTCATTATATTATTTTGAGTTTTAATAAATACAGAACATGACATGGACATTATTGTATTTCTGGATCTGAACAAAAAGACAGTTTTGAGAAAAAGCTTAAGAATGATGACATTGGAGGATGATACTTGTTAATTTCTGTATGATAAAACATAGATAAGAGGTTTTCAAATTTTCATGATCCAGAGCACAAAAATTAAACTTGGCCATTCAAAAGCTACTACACAGGTTTGGCAAATTGACTTCCAAATAAATAATTTTTGTATAAAATTAGCACTGACAGTCTTGAACAAATGAAAAATGGAGAAAATAAAAATAAAAATGACAGCGTCTAATAGCATTTAAAATATTGTATGATATAGAGCTGGGGAAATAGCTCGACAGTCTAAATGCCTGCTGGCAAACGTGATGTTCCAAGCTCAATCCCTGGTACTACACGCTGTGCAAGCTGGGGACCCGGGATGCTACTGTGTGCCCCAAAACTGGATGTGGTGGCACACATGTGCAATCTCAGCCCTGAAGAGGCTGAAAACAGGAGGATCACTACGAGTCTGAGCGGTTTGGTGAGACCCTTAACAAATAAATAAAATATTGAATTGAGAGACACGATAGAAACAGCAAAGAAGTACATAGTTAAGGATATGAAGAAAAATGAGCAAAATGTGAGGAATAAAACATATAAGACAAGTCATACGGCAAAAACAAACCATGTATCTGAAATAAAAACATAACAGAAATTATGTTAGATTATGTGAAAATAAATTATTAAAACCGTTGGTTAAAAATGGAATCTAGGGGCTGAGGAGATAGCTCAGTTGAATAGGTGCTTGCTTGGCAAGGGCAAGGGCCTGAGTTCAATCTCTGGCTCCGCAGAATAAATAAATAAATAAAATGGAATCTACCACTTTATTATGCTTTTGTCTCTGTATCAGGCCAAGTGGAAGGGATCAGTTTAGCATTTCAACTTGAGTTTCTTTAGGAGCATGTAATTTCACGATGACTGGATCTGAAGAACTAGGGACAGGGTGGAGGTGAGCTGGAGCCACTGGTCAATGGCGGTCGTGTCTTTCTCCTCATGTAATCTGAGGGCTTCTCTATGTGGACTTTGATCTAGTCTGGGCTTCCTTATGACATAAAAGCCTTGGTGCACTCAGACGGCTTACGCAGTTCGCGTATCTCTCAGTATCTGTGGAAAACCAGTTACGACAGAGGTGGATCCACATGCTTAGGTTTTCTGCTCTATTTCATCAGTTAATACATCTGTATTTGTGCAGATAGCATGGTGTTTTCATTTCTATAGGTTCATAATGCCACTTGGAGTCAGGCAGCTTAACGGTTCCTGCTCCGTTGTTTTTGCACAAGGTGATTTAGTTAAGCTTTCTGTGTGTGCTTGCTTCCGTTTAATTTTTAGTATTCTTTTCTTGTTGTTCTATGAAGAAATTAATCGGCAATTGATAGGTATTGTGCTGATTTTTTAGGCGGTGGAGATTCTGTGTTATATATGCTCTGCTTGATCTGGCAGAACTGGTAGCCAGCGTATAAGAAAACAAACACAGAAGGAAATAGAAGAAAGCAGAAAACCATAGACATTCTGTAATCTATCTAGACATATACCCCAGCAACTTTTATAGATGCTATCTATGTCTTTTGGTGGTACAATACAGGATAATCTTATCCTATGTGGTTTTACTCTGTAGAGTAAAATGATAGTATTTGCTCTTGCATTATTTACTCAAACTGCTTCCTTAATGCAGAAGGTTGGAAGCCCATGGACCTTTCCTTGTTCTTCAAATTCTTAGCACTTTCAATCTGTATTCTAGAATAATATTGTTAAAAATTTAGAGTCCTTGCTATAGTTGTTTTATGCTTCATGATACATATGCAAATGTCTCCAAGGCACTGTTCTTTATTTTAGGATTCCTGAAGTCTCCTGAAGTACAAGCCACACTTAAATTTCTAAGGTCCCATTTTTTAACAATGAGGAACTCCTGGCCTAATCCAGGTTCTTTGCATTGGAAAAAGATTTTGTGAGACATTCTTGTAAATTTTTATGAGGAGTAAATAAATGATATTACACACACAGTCAACTGAAATATATTTTACTGTCACTTATTAGTCTGATAACTTTTGAAGTTACTTATTATTTCCAGATATATAAGAATTAAGGAATTGTTCATTTTCAACTGAAGTAATGGTTCTTTTTACCTTAAAAGTTTCTTTTTTCTCTAGCTCATTTCTCTCCTGTTGTCCTTTTCAGAGTAAGAATGAGTGAAAACTCATCTTTACTATTCTACTTTCACATATCCTTAACAAATCAAAACTTTTCTTTAACTTTCTATTTTTTTTTTCATTGTCAGTAAGAAAATGTGCCAAATTTCCATTCCACATATTCTCTCCAACTCCAATAATTTCCTGTGTTCCTTTTAGCCTTCTCTGAGAACTTTCTGAGTTGAGGCACATGAAGAATACACTGACACTTTAAAGCCTTTTATTTTTTCATTTTGAGTCTCCAGAGAGCTCCTTTTTTTCTGACCATAGAAACATATTAGGACAAACTTCTACCTCCAGAACTATTTCTGTTTTCTTTACATATATTCACATGTAAAAAGTTATATTTGAACTCCAGAATATTAAACAGCAACAATATCATATCTTTACTTTTCCTGCAATGATAATTTCATAATATCTTAGCTGCACAGTTTCATCTTACATATATGCACTCCTTTCCACAGGTGGGGGACAAAAATCTCATTGTACCATGACCGGAAGATGAGAGGCCTAAGACAGAAATGAAAATGAATATTAAAAAAGGATTCCTCTGAAGACAAAATGATTGTATATGTGAAAATGAAATGAATCTATAAAAAAATTCCCATAACTCATTTTTGGAAATTATACATTGGTATGACATTTCTTCCCAATTTTTATCTACATATTTATTGGTGTTAATAAAATTTATAGAAAATAAGAATAAAAATTGACAATATGATGTTAAAATATATAGAGCAGTTGAAAGGTTATTTATTAAGTTACACAGGTTGTAAAAAGAAAACAAAGTTGATGTCTTATACTAGCTGAAGTACAAGTCTTTGTAAAGGTTGCCAAATAATAAAACAGAATGATAGACAATACATGCATATATATGTATATATATATATATATATATATATTTCATTTTCAATGAACAGTTCAAACATAATGCTTTGGTAAAACGCACATTTGCAAATAGTGCTATAAAACTGGATGTCTATGTTTAAAAAGGGACAGAGGAAAAGACACAGACAAAGAGAATTTTGTGCATTTGTATGACTAATAATATACACAAAGACAAAATGAGTCATATATCTTAATGTGAAGATAAAGCCGTAAGATTTCATGAAGTCATAAGAAAAATTTTTACTTATGAAAGTTTTCTTATGTAGAATTAAGTTAAATTACTGAAATATAAAGTCAAAAAGAATATGAGCAAATTTCATAAATAATCACTGATGGACAATGAAATGCTAAGTCAAATACTTGAATATGTGCAAGTAATTTTCTTCTAAATGTATCTGATGAAGACCCTTAACAACCACATATATAAACTGTTTCCACTCGACAATGTGCCGCAACCTCAAAAGTGACAAAATGCTTAAACAAACGCTTTAAAAGATACACAAGCTGTAAGTGAATAAATTAATATTCAACATTGGTCATAATAAATGAATTATTCTGAAATATAATGCACTATACACTTTCTATTTTAAACAAATCAAAAGTCTATTGATATTATTTCAATGAAGTTGAGAAATTAGAAGGCTTTTTTTTTTTTTTTTTTTTTTTTGGCAGAACCGGGAATTGGACTCAGGTTCCTGTGCTTGCCAGGAAGCACTTATTGTACTGAGCCATCTCCCTGGGCTCCCTTATGTACTGTTGATGAATGTTTAATATTATGAAACAATTTTGAGCATTTTCTGAAAATTTTTTATACAATTAAAAATGCATTTATTATATAGTCATTTTCTCTCATTGATCCAAAAGAAAGAAAAGCATGTGTCTAAAATGGATTTGTAGGAAAAATTAGACTTATAAATGCTATTAAATCAGATTTATACATAAAATATTCTAAGTAAAAGTTAACCAAATGTTCTTCAAACAAATGGATATGCAAATTATATATACCATGAAATATTATTTCACACAACATAATAAAAATTCACATATGTATCATTCTGTTGTGCTTTTTTGTTTGCTTGTTTTGGTAAGGGGAATAAAACTCAGAACTTCATGCTTGCCAGACAGGCACTGTGCCACTGAGCCATATCCCCTGCTCTTAAATATCATTCTCAAGGAATTATTCTAAGTAAGATAAGTGAGAGTTCAAAGTACATGTGAATGTGTGTGTGTATGTGTGTATGTGTGTGTGTGTGTGTGTATGTGTGTGTGTGTGTGTGTGTGTGTATCCTGAATATGTTTTCAGTAGAAGCAGTTGTTCTGAATTACCTAGATCTTTCATTCTTAATGCTTTACCCCATGAGGTGCTCAGCAAGATCTGTTTACTCTGCCTGTCCTTCAACTCATTGGTTTTGAGCTTCAGTTCTTACTTTGCTGAACTCAGTATTCCCACCTTAAGTTAATTTTGATAAATATTATGTTTTCTACTTCTCCATTTTTACTTTTGTACGTATTTAGTACAGGGTCTATAGCGTGTCAGGACTCAGATCGGACTCCTAGTGATCCTCCTGTTTTCAGCCTCCCAAGCGCTGGGAACACAACCGCAGATATAAGCCACCACGCCCAGTGTTAATCCCCATCTCAGCACACCCCAGGGCCAGGGCCACCACGGCATGCCAGGCATCCAATCCATCTTTACTCTTGACTAACAGTTTTTTTTTTTTTTTTTGCAGAACTGGGGATTGAACTCAAGCGCTTATTCTACTGAGCCATCTCCCCAGTCCCCTTGACTAACAGTTCTAAGATGAATATTTTTATGCTATGTGTCATTCCCTTTTTTATCTATTTGAGAAAATTGTCCAACATACATGAGGTAACTTGGATGCATCCTCATTCTTAAAAATGTTTTCCCCTACTAAGTGTCACTGTTCTTTGTTGTTGTTATTGTTTTGTCTTTTGTTTTTTATATTTTAGGGAAGGGCCTACAGGGTGTTCTGGGTCTCTCTACTAGATTGGACTCATAGTGATCTGTCTGTTTATAGCCTCCCAAGAGCTAGGATTACAGGCACACACTACCATGCCCAGTCTCAATGGCCATCTCAGCGTGCCCTGGGGGTGGGGGCAGCATGTTAGGCCCGGGGATCGAACCCTGGTCCCTGTGCCTGCATGAAGGAGCTTTAATCCACTGAGCTATTTGGCCAGCCCATCAGTGTTCATTTTTGACAATATTTTCTCCTCTCTTCTTAATTGTGTCCATATTCTTCTACTTCTTTAATTAGCACATGGAAAAATCAAGATTTTCATTTCTAAGAAAATACCATTTTGAAATCATCCACTTGAGAGTGATGTGTAAGTTACTAATAAACCGAGCATGTTACAATATTAATGAAATGAAGAATAGATGTAAAAACAAAACATCTGCCGCTACTCTACTCATTTACTTTGTCTTTGGTTGCTTATTATTAATAGAGGACTTTTCTAAAATGCATGATAAGCACATCAAATATTTTAAGAGACTAACAAAATATTTATCAATAGTAGTTAGGTTATCTGTTTTTCTTAAGAAAATAAGCATCATATTGTGTAT
Organism: Octomys mimax; assembly: GCA_002564305.1. Classification (NCBI taxonomy): domain Eukaryota; kingdom Metazoa; phylum Chordata; class Mammalia; order Rodentia; family Octodontidae; genus Octomys; species Octomys mimax. The sequence goes on along the minus strand of NDGM011082215.1, from coordinate 4,926 downwards.
ATGAAGTGTGATATATTTTTTTAAAATCTCAACACCAAAGTAATGAAAATATGGCATGGGTCTGCTAAGGCTGCAAAACAAAACTCTTGGTAATTTTATATATGGCAACACAAAACCACACAATGCCAGTATTCATGCTCAGTTATTTTGTGTCCTAAATGCAGACATTACACCAACTTTGGGTCACACAGAAAAAGGCTTGATTGAACAGCCAGAAGAAATCCAGGCTCAACCAGAACAGAGTAACTGTCCTAGCCCACGCCAAAGTTCTTATGAGAAATCAGCCCATATTTCTGAGTAATCAATTCATCTTTTGCATATCATGTATATCAAAGTATAATTATGGCAATATCTGTAGTAAATAATTATGGAGAAACATTCCACAAATATGATATATTTTGCTAAACGGTCACTGGGTAAAAAAAAAAAAAAATTCAACACTTTCAGAAAGAGGATATTCGATGTGCTTTATGATTTCGTGAGTGGTAGTTGCTCCACTGTGGTGAAACTTCCATGTTGGAAAGTTTATAAACTCTTGACTTTGTACATCATCGAGTCAGCACTAATTTGACTAGATGGCTGTGCTGCAGAATAATGCAGGATTAATGGTAGTTATAAAGAGGACTGCCTTCCAATCAGGCAGGATTTATGGGTGTGCGCTTTACGTAATGTGAAGGAAAGGGCATGAACTCTACTGGCATACGCAATTAGAACAGAAGCATCTGGCCAAGTGCACACCATTTTTTTTTAAAGAAGATGCTAGTCTTGTGTCCATTCATGAGGAAAGTTTATACTGAAGTAAGCATGACTTTGTGACAGTACCAGGTAATGGAATTAAGGATCATAACACAATTTCTCTAAATGTATATTTAAATTCAAATAAATATAAAGCAGACACGATAGTACACTAGAATAAAAAGAGAGTAAATGAGTATAAAAAAAGTTTTGAAAGTTTCATGCAGATGTTTTCTTTTTAATTTTTTTTTTTTCATTTTTAGTACAGGGTATACTATGTAGATTGGACTCCTATTGATTCTCCCATTTTCATCCTCCCAAGCGCTGGGATTATAGGCATGTGCCACCACACCCAATTTCAATTGCTGTCTCAGTGCACCCCCAGGGCAGGGCCGGCATAGCACGGGAGGGGTTGAACCCTAGTCCCTGCATCTATCTACACAGGGCACTTTAATTCACAGAGCTATCTTGCCAGTCCCTAGATGTATTTTTTTTTTTTTTTAGTTATCATAACATGCTATTCATTACAGAGGTTAAAGTAGACTATTCTTTCTTGTATTATTAAGTCAATAAACTGGTCAATAACTCAGATGGATTGTTCTTATGCAAGTAAAGACTTATCACTAAGGAACGTGTACAGAGTGACATAAAATCCACTCTAGCAGAAATCAACAAGCATAAGAAGACAGTGTAAAAACAAATATTTAACAAATATTTTAGTAATAGCTGTATATTTTAAAAAGCTCAAATTGCAACTTCCTTTTCTGGTTTGTTACTGATGATGGAGAAGAATGTTTTTTATGGCCAGTAAATGAAAGTCAGATAATATATTAATACCTATGTCCACACACATACATAGAATCAGAGGATTTCCATATCTCCTCTGTGTTCTAATAACAGACAGACGTATTGGTAACATGTTTAGTCATAAGAGGGGAACTAAACAAGCTACCCTTTGCAAAAGGAAGAATCTTTAAGAACTGGTGTAGAAAAAGGAGATATCAAAGATTATCAAGAAAACAACTTTCTCCATTATTGTATTCATGAAACTAAAATTTCTTGAGCCTTGAAACTTCATTTTTATGTAGTTCTCATGTGACATGAAATGTTATTTTCTGTGTTTCTCAATAATCTTAAAAGACCATTGGCTACATATAAACAGCAGGCCAACCTTAGCTTAAATATGAATGATTAAACTCTTATACAACTTTTTTCACTCTACTAAGGATTGCAATTTTCTTAATCTCTGTCTCTATCTCTCTGTCTCTGTCTCTGGTTCTCTGTCTTTGCATGTCTTTCTCTGTATCTGTGTTTCTCTCTGTGTGTCTCTCTCCTTGCTCTATATACAACACACACACACACACACAAAATTGTAACCAAATTCTATTTTTATTTCTGTTAGTCATCTTATATATTCACAAACTGTTAGTTATAAGCACAACCAAGGAAAATTTATTCTATAATACATAGTTAAAATAAATTCCTATGTATAATAAGAATACAACCCTGATGATTTTTACATGGTACTTATTCATACCATTTTTCATTCTTCAATTAATTTCTCACTCTACAAATAATATTACAAATGTATTATAATGTTCTTACTTTGGTCTTTTTATTATTAACACATAAATATTTTAAATGCAAAAAAATTGCATTATGTTGATTTTTTAATATTTATGATTCTTTGTGTCTACAAAGGGAGACTGTAGATAGTTATATCTGTAGCAGTAGGACTTGGTGCAGAGGAGAGGTGCTACAACTTTCCCATCTTAAATATCATAAAACTTTAAATCATAGTTATACTCTTAAAATTTTTTCACAAAATGATTTATTCACAATTTGCTGCCTTATGAAAAAACTTTTAAAGTTCAGATTCAAGACTGATTTTCAAAGATTAAATTATAGTCTGCTCACTTTGAATCCATGTGGGTGGTTCAATACCTTTGCAGAAAGTAAACACCAATGTTTAATGGAAGCTTCTGACATTAAAAATAGATGAAAACCAGAAATTTTTTTTATTTTTTTCAATGTGGTGTTTATGCTTGCTTTTCTGACAAATTGTATTTCATAAATACTTCCAAATAGTATTTTATGGGTTTCCAGCAAGCTTCTTGAGAAAATGTTTGAAACTTTTAGCCTGAGAAAGGTTTCTAACCCAAAATCATCTTGCCAACTAATTTCATTTATCAGTGCGGAAGTCAGCAAAGTGAATGAGTTTTTATTTTAACTTTCAACTAAGTGAAATTAGGAGATTTTTAAGATTTAAGGAGCTATATATCAATGAAAAGTTAGAACTTATTAACTCAGCCTTGGGGAAATACTAAAGGACTTCCAAGACACTGAGTTCAAGACATGAGATAAATGAACATCCATGAACTTGATAAATATTTAGAAAACTGTCCTATTTACTTGGATATTGCAAGAAAATCTAGGGAAAATTGAAGGTGGCAAGTCAATACTGTAGGAGAAAACCAGAACCAATTATGATTCCTAGAAAAACCTACTCTTCTATTTATGATAGCAAAAGCTCTATAGGTTAAAAAAAGAAACAGAAACTATATTTATTAAATATACTATACAACAATCTGTATTTCACAGCTCTAGATAAAAAAGAATGAAAGAGATTGGATTGGAAAAAAAGCAATGTGCTCCTTTTTCACATAATTCTAGTAGAGAAAGACATAGACAGTTAGTTTATTGAAGTGATTACAGTTTTCAAGAAATATAACTGTCAAGGAGTTAACTAGATCCACACATAACATTTCAAAATAATATGTCAAATTTTAGGCTACAAAATGAGGATGTTACTTTTTGGTGAATACCAAGTAAGTAAATATGCAAGTTGCATGGCAAGGAATAATTTTCAAGGGGTAATTGTTAATTTCTATTGAAGATACATGACAATCCTAAATGAGAGGGCTCACAATGATTTGTTTTTTAATAGCACAAAATGATAACTTTTAAAAAAACATTTATTCATTCACTCATTCATTTATTCTTGTATTTGGTACAGGGTCTCACAATGCATATCACACTAGTACTGAGTCTGCTGTCTCAGCCTCCCCAGCACTGGGATTACAAGCATGCCCCACCTGGCCAGGGTGGCACAGTGCATCCAGGTTCTGGGGTTGGCATGGCATGGGGTAGAAGGATTGAACCTGAGTTCTTGCATTTGCCAAGCAGGTGCTTAGACCACCGAGCTATCTCCTTGTCCCTACAATAACTTCTTAAAACAATGTCTTTTCAAAAATATCATGAATACTTAAAATAATTCATGAAAATAATTTGATAAAGTGATATGGAAAAATAGTTACTTGAATTTAGTGTAAATCAATGATTTGAAATTATTGCTTTTTTTTGTAGTACCGGGGATTGAGCTCAGGACCTTGCACTTGCCAAGTGAGTGTTTATTCTACTGAGCTATGTCCCCAGTCCCGATTTGAAATTACTGTATGTGAAGATTCTTGATATATAACTAAGTAGTTTAATAATATTTTCCAGATGTGTAGAAGCAGTGCAAATGTATTCAAATGCATCTTGCAAAAATGTTCACTAAGATATTAGTGAAGTTTTATATTTGTTTTCTCCTTATCTAAAAATTTCAAGTAGCCATTTACCTGCTCATTGAGAGCCTACATTTATTTAAATTGCATGAATGGACTTTCTCCCACTTGTGATGTAGCACTAAAATATGCTATTTAGGGGCTGGGGCGATAGTTCAGCAGTCTAAGTGCCTACCTGACAAGAGTAAGGACCCAGGTTTATTCCCTGGTACCTTATACTATGTGATCCCCACAACCGCAGTGTGCCACGGGGCCACTGATAGTGGGTGTGGTAGCACACAACTATAAACCCAAAGCTTAAAAGGATGAGCTAGGAGAATCACTGGCAGTCCGAGCTGTGTAGCAAGACCCTGTACCAAATAAATAAATACATATATAAATAATTTTAAGAAATGAAATATTCTATTTATTAGCAAATGTGAGGACTAGTGTAAGTCCATATTTCTTAATTATGCATATTTGTAACATCATCTGGTGTTCTGGAGAGTTTTTTAAAGACTAGAAACTCATGAATTACAATATTAGCCAAATTTAGTTGTTCTTGACTACTTTAAATAAGTTCAGGGCTGGGGAGATAGCTCAGTAGAATAAGTGCTTGCCTGGCAAGTGCAGGATCCTGAGTTCA
>NDGM011082212.1:0-23477 GCA_002564305.1 Octomys mimax | reverse complement strand
AAAGAAGTTATAAATTGCTTGATGAATACAACACATACTTAACTTCAGGAGTATTTTAATGTATTTTGCTGTATTCTACAACATTCTTTGGAAAAATAAGTGATAAACAATGAACATGGTAATATAAGTGGGTTTAGGTAATCTGTTTTTTGTTTTTTGTTTTTATCTTTTTGAGACAGAATCTCACCATGTAGTTCAGGCTGGCCTTTAGCTCGCTGTATAGTGCAGGCTGGTCTTGAACTTGCAACCATCCTCCTGCCTCAGCCTTCCTAGTCCTGTGATTACAGGCATGTGCCCCACGTCCTAAGGGTTTAGATAATTGTACATGCATGTATGAGACTAAACCACCTGTCTTCTTCCTTCTTTCTTTCCCTTCCTCCCTCCCTCCTTTCCTTCCTTCTTTCCTTCCTTCCTTTTTCTTGTACCAAGGATTGAGCTTTAGGCCTTGCACTTGCAAGGCAGGCACTTATGCCACTGAGTTATCTCCCAGGCCACATCTTTACTTAGAATCACGGAATTTGCTTAAAATCTTAAGTATTTTGAAGAGTAGAAGCATCATCTTGATTTTGATAAACTCCTATTCATCAGTTATTTGATGGATTGTGTTCTGGTGTTATGCAAATAAAAAGCTTTGATAAAATGTCTATTCTGCTGTTGTTGGGTGTGGGTGTTCTGTATTATTCATGACAAATTGAGTAATAAAGTATTGCTCACCTATTGTACCCTTGTTGGTTTTCTGCCTATTTGTTCTATCAATGCCAGTGGTGTTCAGATCTGAGCTTATGATATGCTTTGTCAATTGTTCTTTGTAGTTTTCTCAGTATCTTTCACGTATTTTCAAGCTATTATTAGTTTCTGTGGATCTTTGGGGTATGTCCTCTTGCTTTTATTTTTTAGTTTTAAAGATGAGTTCCTCTTTAATTTTATTTTGGGGAGCTGGGGCTGGCATAGCATGTAGTGCTGGGGATTGAACCGTGGTCCCTTGCACCTGCATAAGCAGGTGCTTTAGACTGCTGAGCTATCTGGCCAGCCCCCTCTTGATTATTTTGTGATTGTAATCTCTGATTTATTATCTTTGCTATAAAATTTCCTTTGTCTGATTCTGATATGACTAGCTAATATTTTCCTAGCATGATAAATCTTTGCCATCTTTTTATTTAGCCTACTAGTGTTTTTTGTATTTATTTATTTTGTATTTTAGGGAAGGGTCTACAAGGTGTTCAGGGTTTCACTACTAGATCAGACTCATAGTAATCCGCCTGTTTACAGCCTCTCAAGTGCTGGGATTACAGGTGGGCACAACCTCGCCCAGTCTCAATTCCTGTCTCAGCGAACTTCCGGGGCGGGGCCGGCACTGCAGTGATTTTTGCATTTGAAGTGTGTCTTTTTGTAGGCATCACACATAGTGACATCCCATACAATGGCTTTTTGGTCGATGAGGACTGAATATATGATGGTAACCCAAAAAGATGTATCTGGTGACATCACAGCCATTTAGTTTAAGCATACTTTGCGATATTTGCACAGTGAGTGTCTTGGTTACTTTTCTCTCATTGCTGGGACAAGGTACCTGACACCCAAAATTAAGAAAGGAAAGGTTTTTGTGGAGCTCGGCTGGCTCCAACACAGAGCAGCACAAAGCAGAGGGCAGCAGATAATGGTGAAAAACAGTAAAGCAGCAAGAGCAAAAAGGGAAGCAGAGCAGCAGCAGCAGCGGCAGGAGCAGCAGGAGCAGCAGGAGCAAGAGCAAAAAGAGTAGCACAGCAGCAGCAGGCCTCTCTCCCAGCGCTGGATCATGAATTAAGCATAGACTATAGAAGCTGCCCCATGACTGCTTGAGGCTTTCAGGGGACAAGTAGACACAAACTGTAACAATGTATTTCTCAGAACATATGATCATGACTGAACCATATGTAGATTCAACTGTTTTTTTTTTTTAACCCAATCTAATCATCTCTGAATTTTACTTGGAATTCTTAGATTACTTACATTCCACTTGATTATAGATATGATTAGGTCTAGGTCTTTTTTACATCACTGATTTTTTTCTGTGTTCCATTGGTCTTGTCCCTGTCCCACTCCTATTTTCTACTAGAAATTTTATTATCCAATTTATTTTCTGGTTAGATTACTAGTTCAAACTATATATAATTACTTCAGTAGTTGGTTTAGGGCTTCATAGTATAAGTCTTCAATTTATCAGCTCACCTACAGGTTAGTTATATGATACGATTTCACACATAGTATAAGCTGCTGCAGTTCACATCTTACATGGACTGCTGGACTTAAAAATGGCCATAAAAGCCAAAACCCTGCAAGCATGCACAGGAGCCGGGGCCGGGGGTTTGATCCCCTGGCCTGCCGTGCTGGCCCCGCCCCTGGGGCTCACTGAGACAGTGATTGAGACTGGGCGTGGTGGTGCACCACTGTAATCCCAGTACTTGGGAGGCTATAAACAGGAGAATCACTAAGAGTGATCTAGTAGTGAGACCCTGAATACCCTGTAGACCCTTTCCTAAAATACAGGAAAAAAAAAAAAGCCAAAACCATGCAAAGCAGTCTTCAAACCAAGGGGAAATTTGACGATTCTTCTATGACGCCAAGTCAGTGGTAAATGTCTAGAGAATGTTTTTTTTTGTTTGTTTTGGCAAAACAATTAGTCATGTATTTTAACAATGCTTTTCTTTCTCTAAGTTAAATGAAGCATCTTTAGTCTTTCATGGTGTTGCATTCTTATTCAAGTCCCACATTTGAAACTTTTTAATGTTATGAAGTAGCTGAGATTTCTTCTAACGCAGTCTTGAAAGTGTCACATCCTTTGAGACATCTTTTTTTTTTTGTATTTAGTGCAGGGCCTATAGGGTCTCACTACACAGATCCGACTCGTAGTGATTCTCCTTCTCCACTTCGCAAGCACCACCACACCCAGTCTCAGCTCAAAGGAGGGGCTGGGCTGGCACCCACACTGGGGATTGAACCCCGGCCACTGTGCTCTGCCTGAGCAGGTATTTTTTTGGTTTTTGAGACCACAACTTGCATCTTGCTACATAACCCAGATTGCCTCAAATTTGAGTGATCCTCCTGCCTTGACCTGAGCCACCACACCTGACCATTCTCATTCTTGTAATCACAATCACTCCAGTCATGCTGGTTGGTCCTTATTAAGTTCCTCTGACTGTTTAGTCCTTTGAAAGGTGCCAACATTCTCATCAGCAGCTATTGCTTTTATAATTCCATTTATGTTGGACTTTTCACTTCCATCGTGAACACTTTGGTTTGTGATACATTTTCATATTTATTAGGTAATTTCAAGTTTTCATTTTTTAAATGTCATGAGTTTGACTAAGAGAAAATGAAAGTATACAACAAACTCTGCTTTCAGAGTACAAGCTGAATTATAAATAGGCAATAACCAATCCGTGACAGATTTTGAAAGGAGCAACGTGATCGATCACTCATGACTCATGTATATTTATTTATGTAGTGACCAGAAGATTGAGCAACCTTCACCATTAGTATGTTAAACAATCAGTCAGTTAATGTATGGGGTGATGGCTGATCTTGGTTGTCAACTTGACTGCACTGAGATGGCTAGAGAATAGTAGAACACATCAGCATGCAGGTCAGTAACGAGGGGGACTGAACTGGAATACAGGTGGTAGCAGCCAATAGGCTGGAGGTCTAGACAAAACAAAAGGCAGAAAGGGGAAGTTTGGCCACTCCTACAAACTGGGCTCTTTTGGAGTGTGTAGTTTCTGCTGCTGTTGCCCATTACATCAGACTCGTACTTCGAATGGGAACTCATGCAATTCTTTAGGGAGCTTCCAGACATTCAGCTTTGGCCTGGACCCTATCATTGGTCCTTCTGAGGAGTCCAGCTTTTTAGAACTAATTAGCTACTGATTTACCTGGCTCTCCAGTGTGCACATGGCCACTGCAAGTCTAGCTAACCCTCACTCATATAAACCAAGCCAGTAATACTGTGCATTCAGACTGGTTCTATTCCTGGGCAGAACCCTAGTACACTGTGTAAAAGGAGACGTGGAAGTGGAAGCGATGGTGCACGGCTGAAATGCTAGCCCTCTGGAGGCTAAAACAGGAGGGTACCAAATTGGGTCTAGCTTTGACAATTTTAGCGATATTGTCTCAGAAACAAACAGGGCTGGGAATATAATTCTACACATGTAAAGGCCCCGGGTTCAACCTTCAGTACCAAAAAACAGAACGTAATACCCCTAGGAAGGGAAGTATTGCTGGGGACTAATGATTCAAACATGGCAAGAGTGCAAAATCTTTTCTCTTACTTTTACACTATTGCCATGTATTTAAATATTCCATATTATAAACTCCACCAGCGTGTTAATACTTCTATTTAGCCAACTATTTTCTAAAGAGATTTCAATAACTTTCAAAAATCTATTACAATTACCTATGAGTTATTCCCTTATGGTGTTTATGATTTGTGTTGACCCACATTGCCACATTCCTAATCTCTTGATGTCCTACCTTGGAACCCAGTTTTGGGGGGTGGTTTTTGGTTGTCTCACCCAGAAGGATAATATAACATGCTACCTTTGCTATTCTTTCTTGGAACTAACCTTTATGAAATGACCACGTTTCAAGTTTTACTGTAGTGTAAAATAATATCCATGCTTGCCTGAACTGAATATTGTATTTCTTCCTTTCCCAACTACTGTACATATCTGTGTGAGACTGGACTTTCTTCATATATTTCAACTATAACAACATATTGTAACAAATGCAGAAACATTTATGAATCTAGCTATCTGATGTAAAGTCACACATCAAAGACTTAACAAAAACAGAAAACAAAGTATTTTGTCACTAGTTTCTTAGAAAATATTTTCATAGATGCCTGCTCACATGTGACAGTTCATTTTGTTTAGATGTACCTAATATGTAAATACAAATAGAAAGAATGAACGTAAGCAAAGTTTTTAGACTTCAACTTAGAGCATAAAAAGGCCTATAAAATATTTGAATACCATTACTGCTATATTGTACATCTAAGTAGAAACATTCACTTATCTACTCACCTTGGAGTTTTACTTGCAGCTTGAGATACCAGTGATGGGGAACCTTTAGTTTTCAATGACACAAACAGTTTGCTGTAGTACATGTCATAGCTTCACCATCGCTAAGGTACTGAGGTATATTATATTTTAGAGTAGGGATGAGTTTGTCCTCCAAAGATTTAAAGCCACATCATCCAGAAAGTACTAAAATAATGAAGTAAAATGATGTCAGCTAAAAATAACTACACTTTATTCCCCATTCTGCTCACAGTTGAATGAAAAAAGGCAACCTCCATGGACATTCACATAATCAGCATTTACACATTTAAAATGTAGCAGTCATTTGCAACATGAATTACAAAAGGAAAAAAAAATCTTGAGCTGGAAAAGAGATCTATAGAGTACTCAGGAAATTTCTGGCACAACTCACTGAAATGCTTTAGTATTTTGCTGTATAGATAGATCATTTCCAATGATCACTGGTGGTTATAAACTGTTTCCACAGTTGATAGTATAATCAGCATTTAAAGTCACAGCCTGGTATTAGGGGTACCCAACCTCGGAGAGGCAGGAGGATTCCAAGTTTGAGCCCAACCCAGGCAATGTAAGTCCTATCTCAAACCAAAAACAAGAGCTGGGGAACTCTTGTTCAGTGCAAGGTCCTAGGTTCAAACCTCAACACAGTCTTCCTGCCCATCACAGTTCTGGGATTTTTCTCATACTTACATTGACCACAATAACTCCTGGCCCCGGGACTCTTGAAGGATCTCTTTGATCTAATGAAGTCCCTGGTCACTGAAAGCTTTAGTGTGTGTCTATGGGAACAGTCTTCAAGGAAAAGCTTTCAAGACATGAGGACCCAATGGTAGCAGCAGCTGCTCAGACCCACGGTTACCCTTGCCTATGGCCTGCACTGTTCTCATCCAGGCTCCAGACAGAAGCCCCAGCTCCTGATGCTCATCAGAACTGCTACCCAGGGCTTGGTTTGTTCTCACTGCCATCTTTCTAGTTGCAGTTGTATCTATAATGACGACTCAACAATAAACCTTTGGCCAGGCTTTGAAAACCTAGCAGAGAGCATTACAAAACCCAGCCGAGACTCTTTATGCCACAGGAAGGAACCAGCCGCATGTGGAACTAGTGGGTGTTTGTCAGAAATCTTCAGATTGAATTTGGTTTGGTGCTGCATGCTGCTATGTGCTGTACCTCCTCCAGGTTGTGTTTAATAAACTCGAACCTGAACCTTAAGAAAACCCACAATCTCTGGTATATATGACTTGAGTTCAAACTTCAGCTCCAACTTGTTCCTAATTGTGTAATCTTGACAAAGTTATGCTCACTTTCTTACTTGTATAAAAATGTTCCTTGGTATGGTTGTTTTGAAAAGTAAATGAGTTCAGTATGTAAAATGCTTAGAACCATTTCTAGTAAATGAAACATTTACGAATGTTGGGTTTACCAAGTATGATTTTCTTTAGGACTTTAAAAGGGGGAAAAAAAACAAAGAAAAGAAAACAAAATGGGGCAAACCTGAACTCAATTCCATATGCATTCATGTGAGGGGCTAAAAAGACACAATGACATGGTCAACATTTTGTGTTTGAATCTGACATGTGACTATGATCATAATGGCAATAGTAATTGAAAACGATGTCAGATTTTTAAATATTTATTCGCAATTACTCAAGCGCTGAACTAAATTTACTTTTTATGTAGGGTCTGACTACACAGCTCAGACTCATAGTGCTCCTCTTGTTTTCAGCCTTCCCAGTGCTGGGATTACTGGTGTGCACCACCAGGCCTGGACGCGGTTGCTGGCTCAGCATGTCCCAGGGGTGGGGACGGCGCGGCATGTGGTGTCAGGGATGGAACCCTGGTCCCTACACTTGCCTAAGCAGTCAACTGAGCGATCTTCTTGGCCCTATGAACTAAATTTAAATCAGTGCTAGAAGCATTTTTCAGTTCTAAGCCTCAGGGACCCAGAGTCAAAATGATTCAAGAAGGGCAAGGCATAGTCTCTGCAACATGATTCCATTCAAATTTATTCACAGATACTGCCAGTGTAGTCAAAATACAGTGAAGGTACTTTAGAAAAAAGAGCTTTTCATTTTCTTACAAATAAACTTACCTGAAATATATATTTTAGGTAAATATGATAGACTACTTAAAATCTGTTAGTCTATATACAAAATACAACAATATTTACATAACGATACACTCCTGCAGAACAAGAGCTACCACGTCATAGTTCTAAAACAACTGAACAGTGCTGAAAAGCTTACCAATATATTTCATATTTGTAATCTCCCTTAGGTCTCCTAAAATCTTTTAAGATGAAGAAAGCATTCTTATTGTCATATGTCCTCTACTTAGACTGCTATTACTGGCACAAGTTCCAAGAAGGAAGGGGGAAACACACTGGTAAAGCTAATTAATTGGGAAAACTGCAGTTACAGGAAAACTAAAAAGAGAAAGCTCATTCATATATCCTGGCAAGATTAATTCTTTAAACGAAGGAACAATAAGCACTGCTATTAAAATAGTCCTTGATGTGCTTTTAATTATATTCTTTGTAGTGTAAAATAATTAATGTTCCCTCAAGTTATTTTATAGACTACTAGTTTGAAACAAATGGTATTAACAGTTTAGGTATTCAAAGAGATCATTCTAATACAAGCACAGCTTTAATTTGTCTGTGATGATGAAAATAACAATAGTAACTTTTCTCATCCGTATAATGTAGATCAGATGATATCTAAAGATTCTGCTAGTTCTAAATCTTAATGACTTTAAATTACTTATTGCAGACATCTAATCTATTCTTCTTTTTCTAGACTTCCTAAACCAGTGTTTTTCCCAAAACTGATGGAGTTTCCAAACTATAACACTTGACTATGAACTGAAAATGGCAATTTACTTACAAATAAAACTAACATTCTTATTTCCTAGCAAGGACATTCCTGGGAAAATGGAAGTATGAATTAAAATTTGGGAATGTATGAAAACCTTAACTAACAGCTAGTGAAAATAAAACTGGAAGTAGTGCCTATTAGGAAGTCAAAACTCGGTAGCATTAGGAAAAAGACAAAACAAAAAATTAGGTAATTACTTATTTTTTGATTCTGTGCAAAGTGAAGATATAATTTCATTATATAATTCCTAATGTTCCTGAATTTCTCTAATTCATAATTATTTTCACATTATCTCGAAACTTTCATTTATCATTGCAAACATTGGTTTATTAAATAATACAGAAGTCTATACTTTATAAGACATCATTAATTTTCTCATAGAGAAATTAAAAAAAAAATCTTCCTATCATGGATAGTCAACATTTTTGTCTTACAACTAAAATTTCTTTAAAGAAACTGAATGGGAGAAGAATTTACAGATGATGTCTGGGATTTGGCCATTCTCCGAACCAGTGCTTCTTGTCGTTTTCTCTGAATTTCTTCAGGAGAATACTTTCTGTATTTTTCTTCTTCCTCTAAAAATTGAACAAAATATATACATCAGTTTAGAGCATACAGACTAAATAAAAGATTCAAGTAGATACAATTTTCCTCCAGTTTAAAAGATAACTAAACACTGATAGATCTGTCTCTCTTTGATGCATCTTTTTCAGTTATTCTTGTGGATAATATCTAATTAACGTATGAATATATCTGAAAAACAGGGATTTAAAAATATTATATAAACGTCAATTAAAAAATAAAAAATAAAACTAAAATTACATTGAGTAAGATGGGAATAGTGATGCCTGTAATCCCAGCACTCAAAAAGCTGAGATAAGAAGATCACTGCCAGTTCAAGGGCAGCCAGCACTACCTAGAAGTTCCTGGCCACCCTGAAATACTCTACAGAGACTGAGACCCAGTCTGAAAAATTGGGGGAAAAAAGATATTATTATTTCAATTAATGTGTTTTATTTACACAAGTATATTAATATTTATAACTATTTTTTTTCTCTACAGAACTACAGTTTTTATTTCAGGTACTGAGAAAAATATTTTGGGGTAACAGTTAAACCTCTCCCATCAAACTGGCTACCTGTGACTCACTGTTAAGTAGAGGACGCATCTGCAGAAACGTTGCACTACTCTGTATTAAACTTAGTTAAAAGTTTATATTAGAACAATTTTCGCATCTAAATAGCATAAATGTAAGGTATTAATCCTAACACATACTCAGGTGAACTTTTATTGGTAAAATTTTATGCTGCAAAAGGCACTCTTTCGAGAATAACAACCTGTACTATCTGATGTGAAGAATTTACATTCAGGCATTTAGAAAAAAGAATTTGTTAAAAGACTTCTCTTTTTTTTAACTAAAGGAGGAATTTCTCAGAACATATCTATTGCTCCTTCCAAATCAATTGGAAACAAGAGAGGATAGAGTTGAGATACAGATTTCAAATAAACTCCCCAGATAATTTTGATGTATCAATTCCTAAACCATTTTTCACTTTAGAAAGACACTAGAAGAACTTTGTAGCGGTCTCCCTATTTTTAGGGGCCAGGGATATACCTCAGTAGCATACCCACCTGCCTGGCAAGTGCAAGGTCCTGAGTTTAATCCCCGGTACCTCCTAAAAACAACAACAACAACAACAACAACAACAAACAAAGAAACAAACTGTCTGCCTATTTTAGTGTCAGCACTAAAAAATAAAAACCTTAGAACATATACCATACACAGTTTACATCCAATTGATTATAAAATTGGAAGGAAAAATGGGTTAATAATGTAAAATGGCAGAAAAGAATGTAATTTCCTAAAATTGGCCTTGTAATTGGCTTATTATGAAAAATAATTTCCAAAGATATAAAATCATGCCAGGAAAATCTGATTTAGGGACAGTGATCCATTCTCCCATTAGTCCTTCCTTTAACTCAATCAGGAATAAAAATACCCTTGCAAAGTCAAACTACTGCAAGACACTAAGTAAAAGTAGCCCTTAATTTTAATTTTAAAGCATAGGGGTCGTTATAGTTTATATGTGGATGATCCCCAGAGCCTCATGTCCTTATAGGAGAGGCTGTGTTAAGGTGACTGGATTGTGGGGCTTACAGCTGACTTGCTAGGAGGTAGGGTCTGGTGGGAAGATGCAGTCACTGTGGGGTCACCCTGGAAGGGTCTATCTTTCCGGGCTCTGCCCTTTGCTCTCCATGCTTCCTGTCTGCCTCTCCTCCACCATACCCCCTGCCGTGGAGCCACTTGTCTATGGACTAAAACATATACAAACTATGGGCCAAAATAAACCTTTCTTCCATAATTTATTGGTGTCAGACACTGAGACAAGGATATGGAAATTTTGTTTTTCTAAAGGAACAGAAAGTAAATGAGTTAACTTTGGAAACCCATATGCTCTTTGATTGTAACTGTTCAACTCTACCATTGTAGCATAAAGTTATGAACAATATATAAACAAATGGTATGGTGTATTTAAAAAAACTTGTTGATGGACAGTAAAATCTGATTTGATACAATTTCTATATGTCATCAAATTTTTCTTTTGAGTTTTCAACTACTTAAAATGTAAAAGTTACTTTTAGTGTGTTTTAAAAATTTTTGTATTTTTAATTTTTATGGATTTGATACAGTGTCTATAGGGTCTCACTACATAGATCAGACTTGTAGTTATCCTCCTGTTTTCAGCCTCCCAAGGGCTGGGATTACAGGCTTGCACCACCATGCCCGTCTTAGCAGTTTTAGCACACCCTGGGGGCGGGGCCAGCATGGCATGCCAGGGAGGCCGTTTAGTCCACGCTGAGCTATCTGGCCGGCCCCTAGTGTGGTGTTTTTGTACAGAAATAAGCTATACACTGAATTTGGACGGGCCATGACATGCTTTGAATTAAATCAGTGACAGATAAGTGGATTTTGCTTCAAAGGTTTTCCCTGGAGAGCAGCTTGCTATATATACACTAAGGTTGCAGGTAGAAACATACAAATAATTCACAAGGGATATGAAGCACTCTCCAGCTTATAGAAAAATTGATAAGCAATTATTCATCTATAAAAATGCCTAAAAAATGGCAGGCATTTGAGAAAGCTGAAATACTCCAGAGATTATTCTGTAATGGAATTTAACTATATATAAATAAATTCAAGTTAGAAACATGATTGAATCAGTTACAATATGTTCACTTCAATACAAATTTAGATATTTAAAATTAGAGATTGACAATTCTAAAAGCTTTAAAGCACCTAGTTTGGGCTATGATATGAAGAAATACTGTTTGTAAGCAATTTTAAGTATGTAAATTTATTTTGTTTTGCTTTGTTTTTAAGACAGATCTTGCTATGTAGCCCAAGCTGTCCTTGAACTGTCAGCAATTCTCCTGCCTCTGCCTCCCAAGTGCTGGAATTACAAGCATGCGCCACCACACTTGGCTTAAGTATGTAAGTTGGTATAGCTTTTTGTAGGAAAATCTGGCAATATCCATTAAAACTGAAAACATTTTTCATGTGAGTTTTCTACAATTAAAAGATATAAACACAGAAGCATGAAGAAACTTCTATAAAAGGATATTCATTATAACTTATAATTACAAAGAAAAATATATCCTGCAACCAATGCAAACTTTCCCCAGTAGGAAAATGGTATCATAGTACCCCTATATAACATGGCTGCACTTCCACCTATTCATTAGAGGAAATGAAATAAATCTGTATGTATTAACTGGAAAAAATAACTACGTTGAATAAAGAATGCTAAATAATGGACATGTAGTATATGCAGACATGTACATGTGTGTAACCACAGAAATGCTGCATGGTGTACACAGAAGACCAGTGGTCTGCTCTGATAAAATGGCTGCAAGAAATAGGAAACTGGAGATTTATTTCATTAATGTATTACATCAATTATTCTATCTCATTTCTCTTTCAACAAGCAGACTACTACTGTTAAGATAAAAGGGGGGGGGGAGTCATTTACATAGGAATGTGATAGTAGACATGGCCAAAAAAAGTACCACTCAGAAACTAATGAGAGGGAATTATTTAATGTTAAAAGAAACCAGGTGGGCATGGTGGTATGCACCTGTAATCCCAGTACTATGGGAGGTTGAGCCAGGAAGTTCAAGACTATCCCGGGCAAGTTTTGTGACTTGGCAAGATTCTGTCTCAAAAGATTTAAAAAAGGGTTGGGCATGTTCCTCAATACCATGAAATACATACACTTAACCTAAAAGCTCACCATATTAACCCTGACCTAGGTAACTGATACGAAAGTCCTAAAGTTAGTTTCAAGTGAGGAAGACTAAGAAAAAATCTCTAATTACAAGTCAGCAAACTAAACGCTGTAACAGAAGTCAGCACCTCAGAGAAAGAAAGTCTAAATCATTTTAAGTAGGCAGACACATGCTGTGTTTTAAAGGACAAATGGCAACTGTCCTCAGGTATATCCTAAGGGCTTTAATGGTTTTGGTAAAAAAAAAAAAGGCACTTCCAAGCACATGAGACTAGAAGAGAGCACTGAGCATTAGGAGCCAAAATTATTCCAGACATATTCCCTTATATAAAAATATATACTATTAGTGAATTACATGATTTTCACGGAGTACTGCATAATGTTCATTCAAATATTTAAGTGTCAAAGGCTATGGCAATATAAGAAATAGACCTAATATTTAATTGCAACTTGTGGTAAAAGAGATGAAAGAAATTAGAAATTGTAGAAAAATAAAGAAAAGATCTACTTATATTCTCCCAAGGAGAAATCTCTGAAAAACTGTTTCCTACAATGAGACATAAGGATAACAAAGCACCAATGAAATAGAATGGGGGTAGAATGCTGGGAATTAGTTTTTGTCAAAAGAACAACCCTCTAAATTCCTAAACAAGGAAAGACTGTATCTTTTATGAGAAACATAATTGATGTAGCATGGGATTAGTAAAATAGGAAACTTGAGACAAGAATTCAGAGCTTTGTAGATCACAGTATAAAATTAGGATTTCATTCAAAATATATGGACAGTTACTGAAGGCTGTTTCACACATGGGAATGTTATATTTGCAGATCTGATTTTTAAAAAAGTATTCTACTATTTATAGACTAGAACTGAAAAGGACTCACAAAAGGTGTGCAATAATTTGTGTCTGGAAAGGGTGGCTGTGGTGAAGAAGATGGACAATCATGAGATAATAATTCTGAGGTACAATCAATGAAATTTATGGAGAATGGAGAATTTGTAAAAATGGGAATTGAGAGAATCAAAAATGATACTCTATGAAAGAAGTAAACCACACTTCTGTCGCAACCAGCACTGAGTGCTATATCAGGTGTCATGCTAGTAAATATATTTAATTAGAAAACTCCAAAATGTCAATTATTGTCCACCTCACCATTCTGCTACAAGTAGGAGATACTCTTAAAGTAAATCATGATATTTAGCAACTATACATATTAAATATGATAGTTTAATATATTTAGAAGTATGACTTTCTAGAAAACAATGAACAAATATTTAGACTACATGCCACTCATTTTAAGCACCAAGAATCCAATGCAACCTTTTGAAACACAAACCACCTACCCTTTGTGTACTATTAGCATAATCATCTATATCTATAGCTGTATCAGAGAAAATTACTTTCATACAGACCTTTTGAAGACTCTTTCAAAGATTCAGAAAGTTTCACCAATGACTGTTGGTCAGCTGCCCATGAGTTGATAGTTTTCTTTTTCTCTACGTTCTGTGTGATTTTGGTAGCAGTCATATATTCAGCCATACAATTTTGATTAAGTTGAGAAAGAACATGAGAATTTTTCAGCTTTGTAAATGTGTATTTTGAAGAGCTACCTGTTTTGTTAAGGTTACTTTGGGCTCCACTTGTTATGGTTGTATAGGACAGTCGCTGAGTATTTGATTTCTTACTAGGAACAATTTCTGTGCTGGCATGATCTGAGTTCACACTACAATCTAAACTTCTTGAAAGAACTGATTTGGAGCTAGTCACATGTACTGGAACATCACAATTACTCCAAGAGTCATGCACATTATTGATCTCACGATCTGAGTTCTTAGAATACATAGTCAAATTTGTTGTTGTACCCAAAATATGTGGAGAATTTCCAAACATTTCCTTTTTCTCCATCTTCACTGGTTTACCAATTTGTGAATTATTGGTCACGAGAGATGTCTGCACGGAAATGTCGCCCATATTCGAGTGCTTTGGTTGCTCCAAGTGACTTTCTCCTTTGGATAACGTAGGCATGCTTTCAGCTCCATGTCTGGACTTCCTTCTGCCATCAAGAGTACTCTTGCTCGCCTTTATGTCTTGTTGCTGGCTAAGTCTTTCAATATCATCACATACTTGATATAACAAATCATCATCTACGTCATTTGTTTCCCAAGTAGTCTCTAATTTATGACATTCTTTAATAATTTCATTTGCAAATAATGGATCATTCCAATCATCAAAGAAAGAGTCTAACTTTGATGCATTTGTCCTATTTGGGTAACTAACACCAGTTTCATCGACTAAAGTTGTAGAACCAAAAGGATTAGTATTAACAGGTGTGTTGAAAGAATGTTTAAAAATGGGTTTATTCTTTGGTTCACTAGAGGATTTTGTGTTCAAACACTTTTTTTCATAGGCATTTATACTGGAAGTAAAGTTCATGTGAATATTTTCTTTTATTTTTATCAGGTCAGATGCAATTGCATCATCCTGAGTTTTGCCTTGAGTAACAGTTGTACTGAAAGACTTCTCAGACTTCATTTTGTTTCTAGTTAGTGATAACTTGTTTGTCTTCCTGTCTGGATTTGGTGAACATCTATATTTTGCAGCATCTATTTGTCCTTGGCCATGTGTGTTTGAAGGAAGAGCTTGTATTTTTGAATCTCTTAACCTGGTATCTAGACTTATATTTGTTCTTGATATACTATCAACCTGGGCAGTTCTAGAAGGTACAAGTTCAAGCATTTCAATATTTTGCACACCAAAAAGTTCATTTCCTAGTAAGCTTTCCCAATCTTCTTCAGAATCACTGGTGCCAACTGCAGCCATGTGTTTATGAGACCCTTCTTGCTCCTTAGCTTTGGGAGTCACATAGGGTTTTATCACTGTGGGAGTTTCTACTTTAGAAGGTAGCATTGGTGCTGTCCACAGCAGTTTTCCAGTGACCAGAGTTTCATTAGTAATGATACTCTCCTTTGTCAAAACACTTTTTTCTCCCAAGGCAGTATTACTGTTGTACAAAAGAGTATCTGGCAGATCTTGGCTTAGCTGTCCACTACATTTCTGAGTAGAACCATCAAACATTGCATTAAAGGCTGCTTCAGTATTTTGGTCAAATGGTTTCTGACTGCTAGTTTGATCATTTGTCCCAGATATCCAGCTGTATCCTTCCACTGGCTTCTTTAAGGTAGCATTATCTATTTCGGGAACTATATCACATGGAGAATGCATTTGTACACAATCTTCAAAGTTATGTAAAGTCTTTGTGTCTGAAATTATCTGGATAAAATCATGATTTATCTTGTTTTGTTCTTGAATCACATCTAGTTCTTCCATATTTTTATCAAACTGTTTAGCCAATTTCATAAGTTCTTTTTCTCGGTGTTGTGTTTTTAACCTATTAAGCAATATTTAAGAAGTTAACACTAAGAAATCACCTGATTGTATTATAAATATTCAATACTATATTTATAATATTCAACAATAAATATTGCATATTATAAGTATATGAGTATATTACTACTCTCTTATGTTACAATATTTTGTACTTTTATTATACTCTCATATGTTACAAATTTCTTTTTTTAGTGCAGGGTCTATAGGGTCTCATTACACAGGTCTGACTTGTCGTGATCCTATTTTCAGCCTCCCAAGCGCTGGGATTTCAGCCTCCCAAGCGCTGCCACCACACGCATGAACTTGCGACCCCTGCATCTGCCTAAGCAGGTGCTTTAATTCGCTCAGCTACCTGGCCGGCCCTTACATTTTAGCTTATAGAAGAATTTTACTCCAAAATTTTGCAAGTCAAAACTGAGAAAATTTTATTTTGAAATATTTATAGAAACATTATTAAAATTAAACCTGTTCACTGAAAAAAGCTGAAAAAGTCTGAACTCACTTTGTGCAGCTGATTTTTATTTTTGATTTTTCCTTTGCTACAATGGGAGTACAAGGAATAGCAGTTTCACCAATCCAGATGCCCAGCATAGAATTTGTAGTTGGTCTATCATCCTTTGGAAAAAGGAAGAGGGGAGAAAGAATAAATTAGGTCATGAGTAGTAATAAGAATAACTCAGGGAGAGAATAAAAATACATTAATCAGGATAAAATCTAGGAAAAAGACATTTTAGACTTTAAGTTAGTTAACTTTTCTCTCATTGCTGAGACAAAATACCTGACACCCAAATTAAAGAAAGAAAGGTGTATTTTGCTCATAGTTTGGAGAGGTTTCGGTCTATACTCAGCTGGCTCCAAGAAAGAGCAGTACACGGCAGGGGGCAGCAATTCACAATGGCAAAAAACAGCAAGAGCAAAAATGGAGGAGCTGCAGAGAGCAAGCCTCTTTCTCCACCCCCCGCCCCTGTCCCCGGATGGGTGTAGCATTTGCACCCACAATTCTAGCATTGGATCTTGAATCGATCATAAACTCTATAAGCCTGCCCCATGACTGCATGAGTCTTTGGGGGGTCGGTTAGACACAAACCACAACTGACTTGCAAGGTTTTACTATGTTTTTCAGTTACTTGATCCCCTCAAATTCTAGAGCATAAGCTTTATACATTAATTGTAAACCAAATTAAAATGATTAACCAGTTTTTACTTGATTTTTATAACTTCAATTCATGTAAATAACTGTCAAATGAAATTTAAAAAAATCTTATGGTTCCAAGGTTATAGTTTAGTAGTAGTATTTGTTCAGCATGCGCAAACCCCTAGTTTTGACCCTAAGACAGCCAAGAAAACCCTACTAAAACCAAAAGCAAAACCAACCATACTACCAAATTACATGGAACCAAAAGGAAGACTCTTTGTATGATACCCCGGTATCAAATACAATAACAGACATAAAGAAAATACCACTTTACACTTATATGCAAGAAAATTTAAAGCATTCCTACAACTTGGTACTCTAAAATCTTTAGTAAAATGAGAGCGGTTTTCTTAACATCTACTTAAACTTAGTTGATTTGAGCTTTGCAAAACATTCAAGAAAATCATTTTAACTTTTGCAGTATTTTCTTCCTGTTTCAACAATATTTAAGGAATATTCATGATTTAATTATAAACTCTGACCACTTACATAGTAATTGTCAAGTCATAGAATTTTCAAAGGCGTAATATTCAGGAATCCAAAATATGAATTTTATTAATAATTACATAACTAATTTTAATCCAGATGCTACGTAAGGTGGTAAAACAAATTACATCAGTTTGTTTTAAAGTGTATTATAAATTTATACTAAATGAGGATAAGTTATCTATGTTTAGAGAAGTAACACTGAACAATGCAGAAAGTAAAATGACTGGTCAATCAAAATGACTGTTTAAAAAAATGCCACCTTTGAGAACATTACAAAGAAATTAAGTAATGATTTGAGGATAACTGATCTGAAAATAAATAAATAAAAATATTTTCAGTCTGAGAACAAGACAAGCTTCTAAAGAGATCGAGACTATGAAAAGATTTATATGCTTTAAAGTGCTCAGCTGAAGAGGGTAACATAAGCACCTAATTTCACTGTATTTTTTTTTTTTTTTTTTTTTTTTGTCTTACACAAGTTACCACTTGCATTTCTTCATATGAGCTATTATTTCCATCCCATTTAGGTAAAGGATCCAATAATTTACTCAACTATCTTTTTATCACCATTTAGGCTGGCCAGCCCAAACACATTTTATTACGCTTCTTTCATGTGAAACCCACAATTAATGAAGACTTATTATTAACTTACAGAGTAAGTAAAATTTTAGCACAAATGCTATTTACCTAATGAACCATACATACATAAATGAGTTTCTATGACACGCCAAACATGGAATGTCTAACTAGTAGCAACAGAGTTGTTCTGATTACACTAGTTGTAATTCTGGATGTATTTTACAGCTAAGAAAAGTTTTATATTCTGTCTCTTCCATATGGATGATGGTGATTCCTCATAACCACATATTGGGCAAATGCCATCCATTGTTTGTGGTCAACTTACAGTAACTATACAAGGGCATGTTAAGGAAAAATACCATCATCCTTCAGAGAAAAGAACTAAGCAAACACTACATGTTCTCTAGATTTAAATGTTAAATAAGAAATGGAGAAAAAAGAAAAGAAAGAAGCTCAAGATGGTTTCATGTACTGGGTTTAGTTAGGAATAGTGACAGGTTTAATACAATAAATGCTATTGTGTTACTGGATTTCTTTGTGTCAAATGATTGACTTCAACTTGTATTTCTGTTTTAAACCGACAGAACAACAGAATAACTGACAGCATGAAAAAAAGATTTTTTTTTTTGAGACAGAGTTATGCAGTTCAGGCTGGCCTTGAGCTTTGTAGCGCAGGCTGGTCTTGAACTTGCATTGATGCTTCTGGGATTACCAGTGTGCAACCCTATACCAGCAAGAAAAACTTTTTTTTTTTTTTTAAATTTGTGTATTTGGTATAGGGTCTCACTATGCAGCTTGGACTCGAAGTGATCTTCCTGTTCTCAGTCTCTCCAGACCTGGAGTTATAGGCATGCACCACAACGGCTGGACTCGGCCACTGAATCAGCGCACCCAGGGGCACTGAGGCACGTAGTACCGGGTATTGAACCCCGGTACCTGCACTTGCCTAAGCAGGCACTTAGTCTGCTGAGCTATCTTGTCAGCCTGAAAAACTTTTGAAGATGATTCTATTACAAGAAATTTTTTAAAACCTTCATATTTAACCTTAAAGTGTTCTGCTTTATAATTTTTATCTAATTTAATCCTTATAAGACAAATAATAATTCTAGTTGGTTATTATTTGTGGCTGAATGAACTGAGGTTGTAGAGTTTAAGTGACTCGTATGAGGTCATCCAGCAATTAGAGGCTGAATGAAGAGTAAATCTAACTCCAGTTTTAAAATGGTAAGATGATGCTAGGTGAATAAATATAATGAACAGTTTCAAACTGCATACTAGACAGTAAACAAACACTAGAAACAGAATCGTTACAAAAATTTCAATTTGTATCAACTTTCTCTATTATTTTAGTAACTTGAAAACTTAGGCCATGTTGTTAAATTACAGTCAAAATAAGAACATCAAGTTCTTGAGAAAAATCACAGCTCTAAAATATATTCTTAGGAAACTATAAACAGATGCCTCTTGATGCCTGCAGGTTCAACATCCATGGAGTCAACCAAATGGAGACCAAAAATATTCAGAAAAAAAAGTCTGCACAGAACACATAGAGACACTTTTCCTTGTCATCATTCCCTAAATAATACAATGTAACAACTCCATACATTGTATAGATAGAAATAATCTAGGTAAGATTTAATGTACATGTGAGGTGCTAGGAGCGTGGCTCAGTGGCAGAGCACTTGCCTAAAGCGTGTGAACTAGAATCTGATTTCCAGCAATGTAAAAACAGAGAACTAAAGTATATGTGAGGATATGAATCAATTACTTGCTAACATTGCACCCTTTTACATGAAGGAATTGAATACTGCAGATTTTGTTATCTGTGGGAGTCAGAACCAATCCTCTCTGGATCCCAAAGGACCACTGAACAGATTTCCTGCCTCATTCGTGTTTCTTTAAATAAAACATGCACTTCATAACAGGAAGGTAGCACCTGCTTAGGTAGAATAAAGTAGCTGGGTTCACTCCCTGGCCTGCTGTGCTGGCCCCAGCAGGGTGCACTGAGACTTTGACTGAGACTGGAAAGAGACTGGGTGTGGCGGCATGCAGTTGGGAGGCTGAAAAACAGGACAATCACTAGGAGTATGATCTGTGTTGTAATACCCTGTAGATCCAGCAGTCCCTGTAAAAAAAAAAAAAAAGAAAAAAAAAAAAAAAAAGGAAAAGTAAAGGTAATTTTTGCAGCCCTATTTTTGGAAAAGAGATTTTTAAAAGAGTATTATTTTTATAAACAAATGATACAAGGACTTAGGGTGAATTTCATTGCTTTAAAATGAGCTATAAGGGTCTGCGAGGTAACTCAGGAGACTAATCGCCTGCTTAGGCAAGTGAAGGGACTGGCGCTCCATTCCCTGCAGTACACATGCAGCCTGCCCTATCCCTGCCCTGCCACTGAGACGGGGCGTGGTGGCACACACCTTTAATCCCACCACTGGAGGAGGCTGAAGACAGGAAGATCACTGAGTCTCAGCTGAGTAGTGGGACCCTGTACCAAATATATTAAAAACAAAAACAAAGAAACTACAAAACTAGATATTTACCTGAGGAGCAATACGATTAACAATATGTGAAATCACATCACTATCTGTGGTGTAAATCTGTTTTCGTCTTCCTTTACCTAAATAAACAAAAGACATTTCTATAAACAAAAGACATTTCTATAAACAAAAAACAAGCAGTTGCTGGTATTTTTAGAAAATTTTTTTTGCTGCTTAGATGACTGTACCCTGACATTACACACAGATAACGTATAAATTCACAAGATTCTCAACAGTATCCATACTATATACAAGTTCTTGGTGTTACTTGAAATTTTATTTAAATCTTAACCATTTCTCAGATATTCATATAAAAGTATTATGAAATTACCTAACTGTTTTGTCATTGGAGAATTTTGGTCCCAAAAGATGTCATTCTGTCCATCAGGATCATTTGGGGAACTGAAGGTGCATGATAATAAATCCATTTTCAGCATTCTTGTTGGTGTTTCATACTGTTCTATATAAAATATAATTTAAAAGCAACCATTTTATTTTAAAGCATAACTAGATTTCATAGTAACCCAAAATCACATAGCTTAGACTAGATTACAATATAAAATTATTGTAAAGACACATCACAACGCAACTAAAATTGTTTTACATAAAAATCTAACGTTATCACTTAAATTTGACATTGCAGAGCAAGTGTTTTTAGAAAATTTGGTTGCTCTATGAGTTTATAATAGTGTATAATAAGCTCAGTAGGTCCATATATCATCGCTGACAGGTTCTGGGGAACCACCTGCAATTTACAGGTGCATTTAAAAGAAATGAAATGCATCCTAACAAAGTCCATTTCACTTCCCCCTCGTTAACTCCATCTACTCTACGTTAACATCTGCGATCTATTTCCTAGAAAATTTTATCTAAAAGCACTTCAATTTTTACAATTTGTGTTTGTCCAGTAAAGTTTCTCTATGAGTTCTGCTTTTAATACTATATTAAGTCTTTTTAAAGGAAACACCAAAAACTAACTCTATTCTTAAGAGACGTCACACGTAGCAACTTCCGGTTTCCTCAGCGGGACACCCCGAAGGTTCCGAGGGGGTCCAGCAGTAGCTGTGCATATGCCCCGTTCTCGCAATCAGACTAGGGCAAAACAGTTTCAGAATGATTTCCCGGGGCGCACGCCGAGGGACACGGGCCCAGGCTGCTGCACCTCCTCGCCGCCCACTGGGGTAGCACGGAACGTGGGTGCGCACCGCAGGGGTAAAGCGCAGCTGAGCCGGGCGGTGACGCCTAACCTGCCGGCGCCAGTCCGGAAGGGAGCCGCCGAGGGCTGCAGGGTCGTTATGGGCTCGCGAGGGGCGCGGCCCAGCGGGAAAGCACCGTGGGGAACCCCACCCCCACTTCCAGCCAAAGCCCTGGCTGCAGGCTGCCGCGCCCAAGTCAGGAACAACTCGCCGTCCGCGTCTCACCCTCGGGGTGACTCTTACTGCCCGAAGCGGCCGCCGGAGACCCTTCTGCAGGCCCGCGCGGCTCGGAGCGGCGGGCCGACCTCAGCCGCCGCCTCCCCGGCTCGACCCACGAGGAGCTGCCTTCCTCAGCCGCCGCCGATTTGCTCGGCGTGCTCTTCGGGCTGGGGGTGCCCGCGTATTTTCTCCGCCGACTCATTCCTAGGAACCCCCCCTCAACCCGCGGCTTCGTTCACATTTTGCAACGAGAACGAAGCAACAATTCTACAAATCAGACTGCGCGCCAACGGCCGCTGCCATTTTGGCTGGTGGCGCGCGCGCAAGAGGCTGTCACCGATTGGCTGCGTCTGGACGAGGGGGCGGAGCCGACGGGGTGCAGACACGTGCGCGTGCGCAGCCGGGACCTCTGCACGCAGTGGAAGATGTCTGTAGACTATAAATGGAGGTCGGGACCTAGTAGTTTAGAGTTTGGTGTTAACAGTGTTAATACAAGATTGAATACACTAGCAACTCTTTATTAAATTTACAATCAAAAGTACACATTCCTCAAATACAAACTATTGTGTGTTTTAGGAAATGAAATAGTAGGTATGGATTAGGAAATCCAAATTTTCATAACGATTTGTGTGTAGAAAATACAAAAAAGTAGGAAAATTATTAAATTTAAATGAATTATTTAAATAAATTAAAATAGGAAGTAACAGAGCTGCTGGATACAAAGTCAATATTAAAAGTTCAATTATGTTTCAGTAATCAGTAACAAAACTGGAGTTTTCTGGTCAGGCATGGTGGTGAACAGCCTGTAATCCCAACAATCCAGAGACCGAGGAAGTAGGATCGCTCCAAGTTCAAGGACAACTTCAACTACAACCCTATTACAAAAAACAAAACAAAGCAGTCAAAACTTGAAGTTTACAAAATATGACATAGTAGCATGTGAGGTAATAAAAAAACCAGATACAAATGTAACTAAAGATTGTTGCCTCTATAGCTGGAATTATAACATTTTTAAAGTTCATATATTTCACAGTTCATACTATATTCATCCGTTGGGAAACTTACTAAAGTTACAAAATTGATTTATAGATTACATTCAAATATAGTCAGAATCCTAGCCATGTGCGTGCTTGCCTGTGTGCTTTGTGTGTGTGTGTGTGTGTACAATGTTGTTGTAAAAAGCTGAGTTAGACAGAAATATTATAGATAGTCAGATACAGTTAGACTCTCAGAGGAGCCAGAATGGAAGGTGCCTTGCAGCTGTGGGAGAGACAGGCACTCCTGCTGTGGACCAGACCTCAAGACAAAAGATTAAACAAATGCTGCCACAGACCTCCCTAGGGATGGGCATCAGGCACTGACATTACCTTGAAAAACCCAAGGAGAGTCACTAACACTTACAGGAAAGTCCCCTGTTTTGTGTTCATGCCTGTTTGCTATGTGACTCCCATTTGATTCTGATGTAATCAATTTTACCTGAGTAAGTATGCTTGTCATCTTACTGGTTGACCATAGTTTTGTCCCTCTTCATGCCCGCCTTGGCCCCACGTGGCTCATCTCTTTTTTTCTTTTCTTTCTTTTTGGCAGAACCAGGGATTGAACTCAGGCCCTTGCACTTGCCAGGGAAGCGCTTATT
>NDGM011082204.1:0-11162 GCA_002564305.1 Octomys mimax | reverse complement strand
TATATATATATATATATATATATATATATATATGACATATAAGATAGTTATACTATTAATTATTATTAGCTCATTGAAGGGAAAGGTATATGTGCATATTGTCTGATTAATTTTCCATGCCTATATCTGTTAATATGAACGACTACTTTGAAGATAACAGTTTGCAATGTACTAACCATTGTTACTCTCTTACAAACTTGCTTTGAAATTTTATACCATGGTTTTTCTCATTTACTTTTCTTTACTTTAAAATAAGAAGTAAAAAAGAAGAAAGACATCTATGGAACATTTACCTTGGACTTGACATTGATAACGTGGTCCTAAGAAGATACTGCCTCCATTTCATAGTTGAAAAAGTAGAGCATTAGGGAGATTAAGACTCTTGCCAGTCAACCAGTATGAAATCAAGTCCAATGATCAGATCTCATTGGTTCCAAATGTCATGCCTATAAGCACCAGGAACTTTGTCTTCAGTGACTTGGGCGAAAGGTTGTTATACTGACTGAGGTCAAAGATGCAGAAGCAAGTGCAGGCCTACCTCAGGGTTTTTATCATAAATGGAATTTTATCAACTGTGTGTGGGGGGCTTTGCATTCATTGATCATATGGTTTTAGTCCTTGTTTCAATTTGTAAAGTGAATGACATTTATTGATTTGCATATATAACCAGCCCTAAATCTCTGGAATGACTCCTACTTGGTCATGATGTATGATCTTTTTCACGATTTGCTGCCTTGTCTTTGCCAGTATCTTATTAATAATTTTTACATCTATGTTCATTAAAGATATTTGTTTGTAATTTTCTTCTTGGTTGGGTCTTCTGGTTTTGGAATGAAATTAATGGAGAATTTGTGGTAGAGCTCCTCTAAAATTCTTGTAGAATTTGGCAGTGAGTCTGTCAGGGCCTGAGCTTCTCTTAGTTGGTAGCTTTTTTTTTTTTATCATTTCTTCAATTTCAGAAACTGATATTAGCTTACTTAATTTTTTATCATTTTCAGTCTTGGTAGTTCGTATGTATCTAGAAATTCATCCATTTCTTCTGCATACTCCCATTTTTAGAGTAGAGGTTCTCAAAGTTACCTATAATATTCTGGGTTTTCACATAATTCATTGTGATTACAATTTTCAAATTTCTAATTGTACATATTTGGGCCTTTTCTTTACATAAGACTGACTGTGGGTTTCTTATTTTGGCCAACCTTTCAAAGAATGAACTGTTCATTGAATTAACACATTAGTTAACTTTTGGCGAATAAAATCCTCACAAGCCTAGGTACAACCAGCAAACAATTATTGTTTCACAATTCCTATGAATCAGAAGTCAAAGTGCAGCATCCTGATCACAACATGCAAAAGAGAAAGTTGTATGGTGAGCTAGGCTTCTGTGGTGCGCTCACAGAATGGGGCCATTGCCTTCTTGCTGAACTCTTGTAGATGAGAACAGGAAGATGCAGCAGGCATGGATACTAAGAAGCAGGGACCAAGGGGCTGCATTAGAATGTTTCTGCCACTTTCTGGCCCTTGGTATCCCAGTCTTGCCACATGTGAAATACATCCCACTTTCTCCCAAGGTCTCTATTTAAAGTTCAGAACCTTATTTTGAACATCAAACATAGGTACTGGTACGTTTCTTTGGGTACAGAGTCTCATTGATCTAAAAAACTAAAGAGGCAAGTTATCTGCTCACGATACACTCAACCCCCAATACAGGAATAAGAAAACAGCTAAGGACCTTTCCATTTTCAAAGGCAGCGGTAGAGAAGGTGTTGGGCCCAGTGGTGCACATCTACAGTCTCAGCTATTCTGGAGGCTGATGCAAGTGGATACCAAGTTCAAGGCCAGCTTTTGAACAATAGACCCTATCTCAAAATAGAAAATGATAAGGAGTGGGGAGGCAGCTCAGGAGTAGCTGAGTTGTGCTCTTAGTACTAAAAAGCAGAAAAGGTTGGAGAAAAACAAGTGAAAGCTTCACAGGAATCACTGCTCCACAGTAACCCTGAAGTTCAGCTAGCCAAATATGTCCAACATTGTGGATTATCTTTCAATGTCTTAGAATAATTTTTCCTACCTCTGGGCTTTTGGTTCTGCTCCAAATCTTGAAAATTAGTGTGACTTGCTCCTGAGCATTTATGACATCCAGCTTCATGACAGTCAAAGTTTGGAGACTGATAGTCTCCTGTTTGAGCTTATTGCTAAAACTCAGTTCACACTGGAAATGTTTTTTGCTGCAATAACTTTCTCAATAACTTTGTAGATCTTCCATGGTGCATTCCTTTAGGCTACGGCACTTTTTTTTAGATGAATTCTTTTCCACCTTACATTGCTTCTGAGATAGCAGAGGGACGATATTATTAATCTTTCTGGAAGCTTTATGGTTTGATTGAGAGATTCTGGGAAACATAATCTTATCCTCTTTCAAGGACTCTTTCTGTGACAGAATGCTACTACAATCCTTTGATCTTTGTGAAGTTTTAACAAAAGATAGCACACTAATTCCCTTGGGCTTTCCTTTAGGCCACACTATTCTGACAGTGCTCAGAAGCTGTCTCATAGTTTGGAGGTGAGTCTTGTGCCACCTCAACAAGTGGGAATTTGTCAAAAGCAGTAATTTCCGATTGATTTTTGTTGAGCCATTTTTCCTCAATACATACTCTCTTTTCACATTTTATCACAAGCAATAGAAAAAAAAAACTAGGTCAAACCTTGAATGCTGCTTGGAAATCTCCTTAGCTAAGAGTTTATCACTTAGATGCTCTGTTTCCCTCATGAAGGCAGGTAGCAGTTTCCTCAAGTTTTCTGCTATGATGTAATAGGAATGTCCCTTCATCTGGTTTCCAATAAGATTATCAGCTACCTTTGAGTTCCAGTGGCGGCATCTTTGCAGTGCAAATTGTCCTATAAATGTATCGAGATTTCTTTGTAACTTTCAGAATCTTTCCAGTATTTGTCCACTGCCAAGTTCCAAGGTCTTATCACAAGTTTAAGTGTATGTTTAACAATGCCCATTTCCAGGTTCCAAAATCTATACAGATATTTTTTGTTTAATGTTCTACCTATTTAAAGTCTAGTCTTTGCTTAGACTTGTAACAGAGGCTTGTTGTTCTGCTAGTAAATATAGTGTGTGCATAATGAAGGTAAAATAATTAAGCCAATCATGGGTTCCTAGACTTAGAATGAAGAGTCTTCAAAAATTTAATACGGGGGAAATCAATTTATTTCTATCCAACTATGGAGTCTTTATTCAGGTAGAATTCAGTTTGGAAACAAATATTTTCTAGCAGAAACAACAAAAATATAAAGCATTCAGGTGTAAAGGCAGACCGTGAAGTTGGTAAATCTCAATGTTGCTTGCAGTTAAAATTTCGAAGCCTAGGGTCAGAGACATGTAAATAGAGTTCACAAAGCAGGGCAGCATAAGAGCTGAGTTTTGGCCTGCTTTCTGCTTACTCTATTTAAGAACCTAAGAGATTCAACAGAGGAGTTGAGATCATTGATTGATTTGTGATGATGCCTGGACACCTACCTTTCACAGGTGTCCAGGCTTCTCAGACCAAACCATCTCTACTGGTCAATTTGAGAAACCATGCAAGGCCCTAATCTTTGACATACCAATTGAGGATGAACAAAGAGAGATTATAATGGCTCAGAACAAAGTTAGATCAAACCTATCCAACCAAGCAACAGTGACAGCAGTCTAATTAAAGGCTGCTTAGAGAGAAGAGTTACAGCTGTCGGGGAAGCACAGGAGTTAGGAGTGCACACTGACAGGTTCATGGGCTACAAGGATCGAGAGAGATGAGGCCTTCACAGAACTGCCTCGGTTCCTGCTTCTGACCCAAATGCACATTGGCAGGCTGTGGACCGCAGTAGCCTGCTGCCTTTAGTAATGCTATTTCTACTGCTGCTTTTAACTCACCGGGTACAGTGTCATCACAGAGAGGGAGAAAGAACAAGAAGCTGAAAATATCCTCTTAGAACCTCATCAGCACTGATCAGGACAGATATTTTTAGTAAGCGGCTGTCTGTCAAATCTGAAGCACGTGGCATGCCACTTTAATGATCTGTGAGTTTGCAAGTCCTCAAAAAGTGACAGCTGCAGATGACAATTTAGGAGGTTCCACCAGGCAAGCAGAACACTGATCACATCTATTGGCAGAAGCCATAATCAAAGCAAAGAGTTAGTGGAGACGTTGAGTTTAAAATGCTTCTCCAAAAGCTCTTTGCGGCCAGGCATTTTCAGTGTTAATCGTTAAGAGCCCTGTTGGGCGAGTTTGGTGGAACCGGGGATTGAACTCAGGCCCTTGCGCTTGCCAGGGAAGCGCTTATTCCACTGAGCCATCTCCCCGGCTCCATTTATGGAAGGTTCTACAGGGTGTTCAGGGTCACAGTACTAGATCGGACTCATAGTGATTCAACTGTTTACAGCTTCCAAAGTGCTGGGATTACAGGCATGCACCACCACGCCCAGTCTCATTCACCATCTCAGCATGCCCGGGGGCAGGGACAGCACGAATAAATAGGTAAAATGTGAATTGCCACACATTATGTTCTCTGTGAAATTTTAAATAGAAGTTCTTGGTTCATCTGTATTTAGCTGTCATTGGCAGACCACAGAAGGAACCAAGGGAGACACCCATTCCTCCTTGGCCAGCTCCATGCCACACTGCCCATGTGCCTGTTCATCAGAGCCTTAGAGCAAGGACATGCTTTGCCTTTTATCCATGTCACCCATGGAGATATGTGGAGGACTATCCATGGAGAATCTGCCTGTGGCTGCTTCTTTTTGTGAGTGTATAGTCGAACTCGTCCTTCGTAAAGGCTGTTGGAAGGAGTGAGAAGATCCGGAAACATCTCTGTTGCTCTAAAAGGCATTACAGTGAAGCCAGAATTATAATAGTACCTTTGCAGAAATGCATATGAGCTCATTTTGCCTTTTACCCCAGTCTTCAACAGAATAACTGCTCATTTGTGTTTCAATTTTTATTATCTTTGGATCTTCAATTTGCTCACCATGTCAATTGTTTTCAGATCTGACCACCTTCCTCTAACTTCAAACACACCCTTGCCTTACCATGAGATAAGCAATGCTTCCGAGAACTTTGGCCTCCCCACCACCCTCTGCAACCCCCTGAGCTAAATTCTTTTTGGAATTTCCATTATTGATTCATTACTCTGCACCTCTGGTAAGTCACTTTAAGATAAAATCAACATCCTACCTGCATAAAATGAGTCTGCTTTCAAACTCATCAATACAGTAGGCTTATTCACAATGGAGCTAAAATTACATAACCTTTTCAACAATAAAATTGTTTATGCATTGGAAATATGCAATTATTTTCATGAAAAAATAGGAATGACAGTCTGTCCTGTTATTCTCAAAACTCCTGGGAATGTCTGAAATATTAGGTAAGCACTCTAAACATAAATTTATATTAAAATACAATGAACAGAAATGCTACAGAGCACATTTACTAGTGCTCAGCTTGCAGACTGAATGTAGATGCTGAGAATTCCCCAGGCTCTAACATGAATCAGTTGACCTGAAGATACTTATGCTTTCCTGGTGGAAATTTGGGATCTACTTCATTATCTACTTCCTTTGGCTTCTCAGGGCTTCAGCACAAACACTAAACTTTTTCTTCTGCCAAATTTATGAGTTAGAGAATCTTTTTCAGGGTACTATATCTAACTGTTTCCTACAAAACAACACATACTGAATTTTGATTCTGGGTAGACAGAAAACCTCTCTCTCCGACATCTTGATTCTGCCTTAGACTTATATTTCTTAGCTCAAAGAAGAACACTCAAGTGCAACGTTTGGAGACAGTGAGTTTGATATGGACACCTGGTAGCTATATCATAAGCAAATTATTAACCAATCAGCAGCTCTGGTAATTGTGTTAACCCAATTCCTTCATCTTAGAGACTTTACCCAATTAGTCTTAACCAAGCTTGACCTCTTTCTGAGCCTCAATGTTACCTTAAAACTTATCTTTTACTCTATCCCAACCTTAATTTTTCCCTTTTTATACGTGTTTTTGGCAATCCACAGATTGGAATTCCTCTGATATTTTTCCCAATCTGTCTCTACAGCTCCAGTACCAGAATATCACCATTCTATTAGGAAACACAGATTTCTATTTGGTTTCCCTTTAGTTCTCCTTGTTTTAGGCAGCTTCAGGAAATTTTTTTTACCCTACACAAAGGCTACTCTTAACCAGTATTTCTCCATGAACCCACCCCCAAAAAACACACACAACAGGTCTTTGTGTTCAGCCTGTTACAATGACATAATTGCCTTTCTCTAAAGAAAAGCACCTGTTATTTCTCATCTACTTTAATAAACCAAGGTTTTAAATATGTACTTGAAAATAAAATTTCAACCTGAGACATTCTAAGAACCTAATGATTGCATCAATGGTTTCAGGAGAATAATAACTAGAATATAAAGGAAAAGCTGTCAGTTAGAAAGGAACCAGTGTAGCTATGCAAACAATGAGGGAAATTCCACTCTTCTGGTAAGTGGATCTTTAATACTGTATCTCTTCAATTATGTTGCTTCCTCTGCTCTCAAAATTAATTCTTTCCATAACTGTGGTTACAAACTGAATTGGATAAATGCAACAGCTGGGTTCAATGTTGACCTCATGAGGAAATTTGATTCAGCTCTCATCCAACTGGGTTTGCAACCAGAACCATGGAAAGCATTAAGTTCATGAACCAAGGCATGACTCCATCTCTTCAATTGGACATTCCACTGTATCAGACCAGTAATAGTTTCTACAGATGCTTTTGTGCATAATTTTGCATATGCTCTTCCCCTAAGTAGGTTTTGCCATTCCTGATCTCATTGTATATTTGCTTTGTTATGTTTTTGACCTACTGACAAGGCACCGCACTGCCCCAAGCACCCAGCAGAAGGTCACTTCTCATTTACTCATCAAGCCACCCTGATTTCATGTTCCCTGAGACCTGGCCCAACTTTCCTCTCCCAGAAGAAGTGGCCTGTTCACTCGTCGCTAGAGTGAGAGCCTCCTGAGGTCACAGACTCATCGGTATATTTCAGCTTTGAAACAGAGCATCCCAGGAAACACTGGCCCAGCACATGAGTGGAGGATGTATTTGGTAGGCATCTGTCTGACACATTCGTGCCCCTTTTTACTCTTCTAGTAAGTTACTTATGAACAGTTTTTTAAGGGTAATGTCTTTGCTTGGGATGATATAGCCAAATGCCCCATTTTAAGTAGCTGATCAACAACTGAAACTTAGTTTTCAGTTCTGGAGACTGGAGTTTCATTGTGGTCAGGTGCTGATGAAAGGCTCCCTCCAAGCTACTGACAGCTGGCCTCCCCTTCTATTGTCACAAGACAGAAAAGAAGTGAGGCTCTGGTCCCTCTTTACACAGGAGGATGAAGGCTCCATCATCGTGACTCTGAAGGACTCACTTCCAAGCACCATGATATTGCAGGCTGGAATAGGGACCCACAAATCCTGGGAAGGCAAAGACTTGCAGTCCATAAGAGGTAGGGTTTCTATTGCACACAAATGTGGTCACCTGAGAAGGGGATTGATCATGGTAATGGTAGAAGTGCTGAGTCAAGTATACTCTGAGTGATGGAGACACCGAAGGAAGGTCGTGAAGGGAAGTACACTTTTTCGTATTGGTTAGAGAAAACACTCAGTTTTCATGGCCTTTCTGATTACTGCTTTCTTCACTCAGTTGTACTCCCTTTTATCTCTAGTACTTTTTCTTCAGTCTTTTAAGATTAAGGGCCAACCAAATAACTCAGTGGATTAAAGCACCTCCAAGCAGGCGCAGGGGTCGGGGGTTCAATCCCTGGGCATGCCATGCCATCTGCGCCCCCAGGGTGTGCTGAGATGGCAGTTGAAACTGGGTGTGGTGGCGCATACCTGTAATCCCAGCTCTTGTGAGGCTGTAAACAGACAGATCACTATGAGTCTGATCTAGTAGTGAGACCCTGAATACCCTGTGGACCCTTCCTTAAAATATAAAAGAAAAAAAACTTTCCAGATTTGTCTATATTTAACTGTGTTTTCTCATGTCAACAATACTACATTAAGGCAAAATTAAGACATCCCATTAATTTTTTAATGAGAGATAAGAATATTGGTAGGTATTTGGACCCATATATGTCAGAGCCTAGAGGTCTTTTTTAATGGATTGCTGGAAGAGATTCTGACTCAGCATGAAAATTTTGGAAAGGCTGAGATTTTTTAGAAACATGACACTCAATGAATTTTTCCAGTGGCCTATAAGGATAGAATAAGCATCAATATAAGGAAACTGTCTTTATCTTAGATAAAAAATAGGGTAACTCTGCAGCTGGAAGGGAAAAATGCCTAATACAAATTCAAATTTTTCTATTGTCCATTGTGGAACAGGACAGCACTACACAAGTCCTCCTAGCAGAGCCACAGCTGGTCTTCTTGCAAAGCCTGGGAAGTCTTTGTTTTTCATATTGCAGAAAGCAGCCGATGAATGCCCAGCATTCATCTTGAGCAATTGCTATTGGTAAGAACTAAACATCATAAAATGTTATTGTTTATGAAACTGGTTTTTCAAGTAAGAATTCTCACTGTGGAGGAGAGCGTTCTTGCTTCAGAAGAATAGGAGCTTCCGAGAGTGTTGGTTGGATGGGTGGTTGTGAGTGGAGTCCCGTGTAGATCAAATCCTTACATTGTCCAAGAGGAGGACATGGCCCTTGTATGTTCCCATGATACTTGCAAACTACAGGTGACAGATTTTAAACGGCTTGTGCTGTGGATGCTTCATTTCTGAACATTCTGCTCTCTGCAAAAGGTCATACAGGGTGATTTCAAGAGATATTTTCATGACTGCAAAGTTTCTTTCTGAAAAATAAGTACATTGTCCTGATTTCTCTTTACCTTAGCAATGAAAAGGAATCTATGCACTGAGTTGTGGCCAAAAGGCAGCCCCATCAAGGCTTGTTGTCTTAAAAGGTACAGTAGAATAGTTCAAAGATTCCAGGTAATTTCTAGACTTCAAACTAAGTGGAGTGTGACAGTATAGTTATTCTTACATCCAAATCAAGATAGTCAATTTATAAAATTATAAAGCACTAAAGTAAAAGTTTAGGAAATAAGGTATTTGGGAAATTTTTCAATCCTTTAATCCTAATCTTACATAGACAGAAACCAAAGTTACCGAGAGGTTCATGATAAGAAGAAACATTTTTTAATACTAAATGACCATGATTTTTCTCTGACCTGTGATATATTAAATTCTGGATGATCACCACATACATATGCATAAATTAGTTAGATATATCACTTGAAGGATAACAGCCATATTTGAAGACAAGAATCAGAGCTCCCAGCACAAGTGAAAGCACTGTCACATGTAACACATCTGTAAAACAGTCCTACCCCCATAAGTTCTCTGTTTAGAGAACTGTGACTGAAACATTTTGACCTCCACATTTAGTCTTTATATTTTTCACTGTCTTAAATAAAAGAAATTACCATCTGAAGAAAGCCTCCATCCAAAAAGAAAAACTGCACATCATGGCCCACACAGTATTAGGTATTTTTAATTTTTATCTCTTGGGTCGTGGTCATCCATTATTCCTGGGAGATCACTGAGCATTTCTCTTCCTGTGCCTATTCATCAGTGTCCTCCTAGGAAAGGGAGTCTCCCAGTGTAGAGGACATTATCTATTGGCTTTCAGCAACCGCTCACACTTCCTGTTATATATTGCAGCAATTACCAGTGGGGAAAACAATTTAACCCTGGCTCTCTTGTGATAGGGTTGTGCATGTCATTGGTCTTCTGTCAACAAGATGCACTTATTCAAGATCTGTTAGGAGGAAGGAATGAGCCTGGGTTGCCAAAGTCCCAACAGATGTCACTGTTTGAGGAGCCAGAAGTCCATGCTCCAGTGTCCTGTCACTAGCTGCGGATGTGAGGTGGCTGACTGATGTGGCAACAGCTGGGGTCTGGTGTCTGGTTTTCAGCCACAGAAATTGGTCCTTGAGATCAATAATTCGATAGGATAACTGATTTGCATTCCTCTGTGGCTCTTCTAATTATTTTGTCATTATCTAATTTCTTGTGTTACATCCCTTTCTTCAAGAAAATACAGAATTGTTTTTCTTTCCTGCACTAATTCTGAGTGCAGTAACCTTTTCAAAGAAAAATCTTCCAGCAACTGAAATGTTTTTCTGGTGTTTTCTCCATCTAAAGCAGGAGATTGGAAAAGGCAAGAGGTAAACATTATCCCTGGCCCCCATGTGGGGACCGGGATTGTCCAAAGTAAGGACCTCGAGTTGGACCTGTAGTGCAAACAACTCTAGTTGTTTGTTGCCTCCTGACTCTTAGAAGAGACTCATGACCTTCATGAGGCCCTGAGGAAAAGTGCAGCTCCCACCCTGTTTTGTGCATGTGCCTGTGCTCTCCATTCAGTAGCCACATGAACTTCTTTCAGGGCCTCAAATCACCCTGCTCTCCTCCACTTCAGGGAATCTGTGAATGATGTGACCTTTCACCAAAATACTCACCTGCCTTGGCCAACTCCCGCTTCAGCCTCCCTCAGGGTCCTTCCCCCCTACGCAGTGCTCTTTCCCTGCTTCATTCCTCTTTGCCTCTGATTTCATCTAGAAATTCCTCAAAAACCTCTTCCCTTAATCTCAGAGGCCAGGTAAGAATCTTTTATTCTATACTCCATAACCCTTTACCCACCTTGTAAGTGAATTTAGGGAATTATTTGATGACAACCTTTGATCCTTCAGAACATAAGCCTAAGGGCCAGAGAGACAGCTCAGCATACTAGCCTGCTCAGGCAGTCACAGGGACCAGGTTCAATCCCCAGCACCACAGGCCATGCTGGCTCTGCCCCCGGGCATGCTGAGCTGGCCACTGAGACTGGACATGGTGGGGCACGCCTGTAATCCAAGTGCTGAGGAGGCTGAAAACAGGAGGATTACTATGAATCTGAGCTGTGTAGTGAGACCCTATACAAAATACATTTTTTAAAAAAGAACACAATCCTAATAGAGACAAGTAGTTAATTTCTTGGGAAGTAAATTTTCAACATCCATTGCTTCTTTAAAAATATTTTAAGGAGCCAGGGAGATGGCTCAGTAGGATAAGCGCTTGACTGGCAAACACAAGGATCTGAGTT
>NDGM011082202.1:0-12821 GCA_002564305.1 Octomys mimax | reverse complement strand
AACTGTGGTATTCTGTGCCTGACTGCATTTGCATGAGCAGGTGCTTAAACAACTGAGCTAACCAGCAGGCCCTGAAAATATTTTTGAGATAGTAATAATAATGATTTTGTAGGGCCAGGGAGATAGCTCTGCGGTCTAAGCATCTACCTGGCAAGCGCAAGGACCCAGGTTCGATCCCTGGCACCACATGTCATGATGGCTCCATGCCAGCCCAGGCACTAAACCAGGCGTGGTGGTGCTTGCCTGTAATCCCAGCTCTGGGGAAGCTGAGACAGGAGGATCACTATGAGTCCAAGCTGCATAGTGAGACCCTGTGCCAAATAAAAATGATTTTATGACTATCAAATATATACAAGAACAAAAGAAAGTTGTCATAGAAAGTGCTGTGACTTAAAGTATAGCAGACACAAGTTCACTGTAGTAAGTCCAAAGCCTAACCTAACTGGTTTTGGTCATAGTTTTGTGCCTATTATGTAAGCAGGTATTATAAAAGCTAAAATGAAATGAGAAAGGTAAAATTGAATTTAACAGTCACCATACATCATCCTATAGTAATAAACTTAGCAAGAGTTACTGCATTTTACAGGTATGGTGGTACGTGTAATCCCAGCTGCCTGGCAGGCTGAGATGGGAGAGTCTCAAGTTTGAGGCCTTCAAAAAAAAAAATCTAATTGCATTTCTTTAAGTCAGATACTAGCAACTTGGTAACAAAAATCTGTGAAGAGCTTCTCTTTCTTTCTCTTTTTTAAAAATTTTTTTTTTGGGGGGGGTGATTGGATTTTTCAGACTATCTTACTATGTAGCCTAGGCTAGCCTCAAACTCACAACATTCCTCCTACATCAGCCATGAATGTCTTAAATGGACTCAAAGTGCAGCATTCTTTGACACCCGTAAGTCTAAACCTAATAATTCTTTGCCCGAAAATGACCTAATTTTAGTAAATGGCTTTTAGGTTTGGGGTAGATTGTGTAGATCTTTGATACAGATTGTATAAACATAGCCTATAACTAAGAAAAGTCCCAATTTCTGCCTGGATAAAAACAGATACTAGCAAACAAATAGAACTTTATTTAGGTTGAATAGATAAATATTGAGTGGTGAGCTCTTTAGATACATATTTGTAGCTTTTTTTTTATAAAGCATGGTAATGAATTACTCCGTGGCCTTTTTAGCCACATTTTATTGTGTTTTTATAGTATTTTTAAGGTGTCTGATATTGTTTATCCTAGTAAAGTACATATATATGAAATCCTACTTGTTAAAGAGTCTAGGTACTCTTTATTTATTTATTTATTTTAATGTGTTTTAGTACAGGGTCTATAGGGTCTCACTACACAGATCAGACTCTTAGTAATCCTCCTGTTTTCAACCTCTCAAGCGCTGGGATTACAGGTGTGTGCCACCACACCCAGTTTTAGGTACTCTTTTTAGAAAACATAATTACAAGGTATCAGCCAGAATAATTAACTGTGGCTGTGCAGGGGCTTTCACATCAAACGTACTCAAGTTTAAGTTCTGCCATTATTATTGTATGATCTTAGATATTTTACTCCATAAGCTTGATCTGTAAAGTGGTGTAGTTACTGTGAAGATTAAATGAAGGAGCAGATACTAAACCAGGTACTCAGGGCTCATTTGCAATTCTCTAATTGTCAGAGCATAAGTTTTCAAAGTTCATCCAGGTAGCATCAATATGCTATGCGTCATAAGAGCTTTTACTTTTTTTTATTCATACTGCTTTCATTTCAGCTTCTTGTTCAGGAACTGAGAGTTTTGTATTATTCCATTCCTACTTCTTCGTCCAGCAGTGTATGTGCTGAGACCCTTAGCAGCAAGGGTTAGAGGTGTACTGTGGGGCATGGAACAGATGTTCTGTTACCATCCCCTCTTTATGCAGAAAACAGGAAATACAGGAATACGTAGAAGCCTTTTTAGCAGAAGTAGTATTTTTCTTTATTCTCTAGTTGACTTAGTGTACTGTATTGTTTTTTAAGCAACTTTATTAAGATATAATTGATGTACAATAAGCTTTAATGTACGTATTCCCTTGAGAAACCTTTACCACAAATAACATGACTATCAATTCCCAGCTTATCCCCATGTGCCCTTGTTGTCCTGCCTAAACTATTCCTCCCCAGTCCTGCTCAAATCCTTGATCTGCTTTCTGTCGTTAAAGAACATTTTACATTTTTTAGAATTGTATGTAAGTGAAATCAGTGGACTAGAGTATGTACATTAGGGTGCTTTCACTCACCTCATTATTTTGAGATTCATTCATGATGTATAGACAATTCATTTCTGTCACTGAGGTATTCACATGGATATAGGGATGACATAGTTTGTTTTATCTATTCATCTGATGAACATTTGCATTGTTCCAAGTTTTTATACTATTACAAATGAAGCTGTGAGCATTTCATATGTAAGGCATTTTTATGGACTT
This sequence comes from Octomys mimax, assembly GCA_002564305.1. Classification (NCBI taxonomy): domain Eukaryota; kingdom Metazoa; phylum Chordata; class Mammalia; order Rodentia; family Octodontidae; genus Octomys; species Octomys mimax. Next base: position 10,377 of record NDGM011082202.1, on the reverse strand, counting down.
ATGCTTTTATACCTTCTGGAAAAATACCTAGGAATGGAATAACTCTTAGGATAGGTGCATGTATAACTTTTTTAAGGAATTGCCAGTGTGTTTTGCCAAAGTGATTATACTATTTTGCATTCCATAGTATGTAAGCAGTGGAGTTTCCTTACTCCACATCTTCACCAACACTCAATGTGGCCAGTCTTTTTAATTTAGCTATTCTAGTAGGTGCGTGATACCTCATTTTCATTTTAATTTCTATTTCCCTATTGACTAGTAATGAGGTTTTATATATGTGTGTGTGTGTGTGTGTGTGTGTGTGTATGTGTTTATCATCTTTATTATTTTCTTGGAAGTATTTCTTCAAGTCATTTGCCCCTATTTTAAAAACTGAATTGGTTTCTCAGAGTTTTAGAAGTTCACTTACATATCTGGACAGAAGTCTTAATCAAATGTATGCCTTCTAAGTATTTTCTCCTATTCTTTGGCTTGTTTTATTTTGATACAGGATCTCACTATGTAGTCCATACTGGTCTCACTGTGTAGTCAAGACTGGCCTCAAGTTTGAGGATCCTCCTGCCTCAGCCTCCCAAGTGCTGGGATTACAGGCATGTACCACTGCCCCTGGATAGTCTGTGGGGTGTGTGTGTGTTCCTTGTGCTTCTTGCAGGCTGGTCAGACCCTCTCCCACTGAACTACACTCCCCGCCCTAATCAGTGGCTTATTTCAGTCTCAATTATATCTTTCTTATGAACCTTAATTATCAGCTTTTCTTTTATAGATTTTAGCATTAGGTCCAAGAATGTGTCTAAACCAAGGCCAGAGCCAGATGTCATGGCAAACCCTTGTAATGCTAGCACTGGGAGGCTGAGGTGGGTACATGTTCACAGGTTGCAGGCCAGGCCAACTTGGCACACATAATGTGTTCAAGGCCAGCCTGAACTACATAGCAATACCCTTTCTCAAAAAATCAAAAACAGCAACAAAAAACAAGGTTAGAAAAGTTTTCTCCTGTTTTATTTTTCTGTAAGCCTAATAGTTTTTTTTAAAATTTTAATTTAGGTCTGTGATGTAATTTGTTAAGTTTTAATCTAAAAGTACTCCCAGCTACAATCTAATTGTTCATAAAAATAAACCATTAATTAATAGCTACATGAATTAGGTGGTACATATGCATAGCTAAATACTATGTAACTATTATAAAATATAATGTATATGAAGAACTGCTAATGATGTGGTAGTGTTTCTAGCTACAAAATAAATATACCATTGAGTCTCAACTATAAATAATAAAATAAGCCAGGCATGGTGGTGCACCCCTGTAATTCTAGCACTCCGGAGTCTAAGGCAGGAGGGTCACCAGAAGTTTGAAAAATATATATCATTTAAGTAAATACATAGACAAAGATAGTGGAATGTGCTGGGGATTGAACCCAGGACCTCACACCTACATTCCTGGTAAGCACTCTACCAAGCCACACCCCAACCCAATATGTGCATTTGTACATTTTAATTCTTCAAAACTTCTGCTTATAGGGCTGGCAAAATAGCTCAGCAGACTTAACACCTGCTTAGGCAGTACAGGGACCACATGTGGCATCAGCCCTGCCCCCTGGGCGGGAGCTGGCCAGAGTCCAGGCATAGTAGTGCACTCCTGTAATAGTAGTGCACTCCTCCCACTCAGCGCTGGGGAGGGTGAAAAACAGGAAGATTACTATGAGTCCAAGCTGCCATAGTGAGACCAACCAAAAACATTAAAAAACAAAACAAAAAACCTTCTGCTTATAAATTACTTTTATCAAAAACACTTGTCTTTTGTTGGTAGGGGATTGTTTTGGGGACAGAATCTCACTATGCAGTTCAGACTGGCCTTTAATTTACTATGTAATACATGCTGGCCTCGAATTCACTGTGAACCTCCTGCCCCAGCCTCCCAATTGCTAGGATTACAGGTATACACCACCAGAGCCGTCCAGAAACACTTGCTTTTAAATAGCATTCATTTTGTACAATGAATTCTTACTCAGCTCTGCACTTATTGTCTTGCCCTAAGAAAATATGTCAAAGTATATTACTCACTTTGTACAAAAGTGTGGGTATTCAAGCTAATTAGAACTGTAGTTAAATTCTTCTCTTTCTGTCTTGGTGTGGTGGCACACATCTGTAATCCTAGATCTTGGAGAGAGCCGCCGGGAAGTTGGAGCCTAGCCTGGACAGTTTAGCAAGACTGTGTCTCAAAACGATAGATAGATAGATAGATAGATAGATAGATAGATAGATAGATAGGTAGGTAGATAGATAGATAGATAGACAGACAGACACTCAGGGGAGAGCTAGCCTAGTGTGAAGGACCTGGGTTCAATTCTGAATACCACCAAAAAAAAAAAAAACCTCAAAACAAAAAACCTTGCTTTGTTCCTGATACTGGTAATATTCCTTTCCAGCCTTCCTGAAATAACTGTAAAAGCAATCTACATTTCCATACAATGCAATAAAAAGATCAGAGACTTTAAAGGAAGAAAAAAAGGTTTTAATAAAAATGCCTTTTTTAATAATCTCTGAGTCTAAGGAGGTATACTTATGAAATAAGTATGCAGTATACAATATCATCTAAATGTAGTATTGTATACTGCATACTTATTTGTATGTAGTACTGTATATATACAAAATAAAATGTAGTATACAAATACTTGTGAACTACATTTTACTTTTTACCAGTCTAGGACATAAAAGCACATACAGTATTAACTCAAAGTAAAATTCCAATAAAATGTATTAACTTTATATTTTACTATACTACAGTACTTATACTATATCATATTGTACTATAATTTTTTTTATTTTATTGTTACTGAGGGTTTAACTGAGGGCTTTTACACTAAGCTGTTTCACTACAGCCCCCTACCTTAACTGTTGAAATTTTCTTTCGCAGGGGAGTATTGGGAATCGAACTCAGGATCTCATGCTTGCTCAGCAGGTGCTGTGCCACTGAGCTAAATCCCTGGTCACCTTTAAAGTTTGAGACAGGGCCTCCCTAAATTGCCCCGGGTGGACTCGAACTTGCGATTCTCCTACCTTAGCCTCCCCGAGTGCTGTGGTAATAAGCATGAATTTTACACTCAGCTGCTACATTTTTTGAAATGCTAATTGTGACTCTAATAACTAGTTTCATGACCTAATAGGTTATGACACAATTTGAAAAACACAGATTGAAAGTACTACTTTTAATTTCCCAATTTGCTACTTAGTGGCTCGATTTTGCTGTTTCATCTTGCTGTGCCCTAAAACTGGAAGCAAAATTTCAGTTTGTTCCTTATGAAATACAAAAATAATTTTTTAAACTATAAAATCATAATCTGGGGCCAGGGATGTAGCTCGGCAGTACAGCATCTGCCTAGCAAGACAAGGCCTTGGGTACCAAACAAACAAAAAAAATTTTTTTTAATTTGTCCCCAGTTTATTTTTCAAAGAAAAGCTAGCAGCTGATCCTATCTTGCTACAACTTTCAAAATGATTCCACATGTGATAATCGTCTTGTTGAATTCTTTTTCAGCCCTTGAGAAGTAGATGTTGTAAAACCCTTTTTACATACAGGTACTGAAATGTCTATTTTTCAGTTCAAATAGTATTTCTAGATAAACTGTATTCACCCAAATCAGCTGCAGGATCTGACTGTAAGAGGTAAAATACGTGATTCCGTATAAGCCTTTCTGGTAAGTGTGAGGTACAACTGGCATTCCAGTATTGTTGTCTCTGACCCATTAAGGAGAATCTGATAATAATATATATATCAATTTAAATGTGTAAATTAATTTCATTTCTAGAAGTTGCTGCTACATATATTCTTAGGCTTGTTTATTGCAGCACTTCTCTTAGGAACAAAACGCAAGTGTCTGTCAGTAAGGTTTTAGCCAAGTAAGTTACATGGTTGTATTATTGAAATATTAAAGAGAGTATGAGATACATCTCTATGTGTAATGTTGAACATTCTCCAAGATACAATAGAGAGAAAAAGGTACAGAAGAGGTGCATTAAAAAAAAAAAGAATTAAAATCAAAAGTGCTTCTCACAAAGCCTCTCTGCTTCCCCAGGCCTTGGTTCCCAGAGAATGGTTAGAGCTCCCTGAGTGGTCCGCCCTGTGAGGGCTGGAGTTAGTAAGAGTAGTAGCAGGTCAGTGATGGCTACTCAGGCAGAAAAGACCCAGAAGAAGCAGGAAAGGCTGTGCGTATTTGTGTGTCATTCAGAATTTGGGTATTGTAAAAAGAAAGCATGCTTAAGGGTTTGACATCTTTATTCATAAAACATTGAAAGTCATCTCATAACAGCTGGCTTTTAAAAATAATTGTCTAAGCTGGACACAGTGGTGTACATCTGAAGTCCTGACTCTCAGGAGGTTGAGCCAGGAGAATTGTAAGTTCTGGGTAATGTGGGCCTGGGCCCTGGCTATCCCCGGTATAAGGAAACAAACAAACAAAAGTTTAATTGTCTGGTATCAGCTACCTGCAATATTTATCTCATGTGTCATTATTTGCATTATAAATTATGACATTTGGGAGTTGTAAAGAGTTAAGATGCCAGAAGAATAAGTAAATTCCTCACTTAGCTGACACCAGCTCCTCAGACATTTGGAGTTTTTGTTTTGTCTTAATGTCTTTGAAGAAACGGGATTCAGTGTGTAGAGTGGTACTGATTTAGAGAATACATAGTTTTCCAACAGTTGAGCTTCAGAAAAGATGACAACAGTAAGGAAATTTCCTTGTATTTGTTCAGCCTGAAACTAAAATTAAAAAAAAAAAAAAAAAAAAAGGAAACAGCTTATTCCTGTTACTTTGACTTCCTCTTATTGTGTCTTCCCTTGCATGTGTTGGCCTTGTGATTTGGGATTAATCAGAAGTTATTTCTAGTTGTCCCTATAAAGAGCAAAGTCAAAAAGGTTGTCTCTAAAGCTAAAACCTATGGTATGTCATTTACTGTATCAGTTCAGCCAGTTTTAAAAATAATTGAGGAGGGCCATCAAATAGCTCAGCAGATTAAAGCACCTGAAAGCAAGTGCAGGGACCAGGGGTTCAATCCCCAGGCCTGCCGTGCTGGCACCGCCCCCAGGGCACTCTGAGACAGCAATCGAGACTGTGCATGGTGGCGCACGCCTGTAATCCCAGCACTTGGGAGGCTGTGCACAGGAGAATCACTACGAGTCCAATCTAGTAGTGAGATCCTGAACACCCTGTAGACCCTTCTCTAAAATGCAGAAAAAATAAATTAAAAATAAAAATAATTGGGAAGATTTCACAAGGCCAACAAGATTTTCACAAGAAATCACAAGGCCAACACATGCAAGGGAAGACACAATAAAAACCACTTTTTATGTTTGCTGAAAGCCTTTATGGAAAGGAAACATTTGTGGAGTCAAGTATTTTATTATATAGAAAGTTGTATTTTTAGGGACCGGAGAGATGGCTCAGTGGAATAAGTGCTTCCCTGGCAAGCACAAGGGCCTGAGTTCAATCCCTGGTTCTGCCAAAAAAGAAAAAGGAAGTTATTTCTTTAGAAAACCAAAGAAAAATTATTCTCATGTACACAAGGATGTTCATTATAGCATTGTTTAACACAGTATTAGAAAATACAAACCACGTAAATATTTGTCAGTAAAGTATGGCTACGTAATCTGGCACATCCTTACTGTGGAATATTACATTATTTGGGGGAAGAAAAAACTAAATACTGTCTTAGATCTCTTAGACGATAAAGGAAAACAAGTTGCTGAAAAGTTTTATGAAACAATGTCTATGTAATAAAGTTTATATACACAGAAATTTATGTATATGATTTGAAATAGGCTGAAAGGATAACTTGCACAGAATACTTTTGGAAAGGAAAGATAGACTAGGTTGTGTTCAGCAAGAATTTCACAGTTAAAATTTCACAATTTATCCTGTTAAAACTGTTTTTGTTTTGTGTTGTTGGAGGTTGAACCTTGGGCCTTGTGCATGCCCACCAGACATTCTATGACCCTCAGCACTATATTAATTTTAAAATATAGTTAAGGAAATGGAGACAGCATTCATGCCAGGGGAAATCATGAGCTTGCTGCCTCCGTAGCTCAGAACTTTTTCCTCAAAAGAGCAATGAATAAATCCCTGATTATTTTTAAATTCTGCTTTTATGTAAGGTAACTGAAGTTACTCTTTTAATGTAAATTCTTTTATAGCTCATAAACTCAAACTAAATGAAACTCACAGCATATACATAAGCAACTACATGATTAACATTTCATGAAATTTTGTTATCACCATAGGAGACCTATAACCTTTAAAAGTATTTTCCTTTGCCAGGTATGGCGGTGTACACCTATAATCCCAGCACTTCAGAAGCTGAGGCAGGAGGCTTGCTGCAAGTTGCAGGCCGGACTGAGCTATGTAATGAGTCCAAGAGCAGCCTGAACTTCATAGCAAGGCTCTGCCTCAAAAAAAAATGTACTTTTCCCAGCTTTAGTTTCATTTGAGTTCATAATATTTCATTGTTTAACAGCAAATGTTTATGCCTCAGAAATACAACAGTGAGTTCTAAGATACACATATATTTCAAAGATTTTTAAAATCAAATAACGTGCTGTTTGTTAAACAAGATTAAATTCATTGGTTGAAATGTGTATAGGATTGTGTCATTAAGTTCAGAAGTCTCTTTTTGATTGGAAATTTCTAGAGATCTTTCATTCACATCATAGGGTATTCTTCTTTTCCTATATTGTCATATTCCAACATTACTTTATGCTGCTGTCTGTACCCTGGCTCCTATTTTCCCCTATTTTTTCATGGACTTCTTCCATCTCTTTGAGTCTTCTTAGAATTTCAGCTCCTTTCCATGTGCTGCCTTTTGTCTTCAGCTCAAAGCCCATTTGGACCTGCCTCCATTCTGTTCTTTAAAATGAAGAACACTCTTCTCAATGCTGCTTTTATTCTGAGATACTGCAACCTCCTCTTTACATTGAAATACTTAAATGCCATTTGTACTCCATTTTTTACCTCTTATCTTTCACTTACTTTTTGCTTTTACTACTCCCCTGAAGTTTCGTCTCTCCAAGTTACAATCTCTAATGGCTTTCTTTTTCTTATGCTCTAGTGTTAAGATGGAACCCAGGGCCTGACAAATCTGGGTTCTATCTCTAAACAACAGCCCGCCTCCTAGTGGCTCCTTTTGATTAGGGCACATTTGACACTCTTGACCATCTGACTTTGAAACTTCTTCCCTGGTTTTGGTGATTCTTTGTTTCTTCCCAGACCTTTCTTTTTCATATGCCTCTTAAATTGGACACCTTCTGTGATACACACATGTAAAATACCCTTAAATGACTCCCATGGCACATGGTTCAAGATCTGTCATAGCACTTTTCATCACTCATTGTAGTAGTGTTTGTCTCTTGCCCTTTAGACTCCTTTAAGTTCCTAAAGGGCAGAGGCCAAAATAATACTTTTTGTGTGGGGGGATGGAGTGTGTGTGCTGGGATATGAACAGGGGTGGAGTGTATGTACTGGGATATGAACTCAAGACCTTGGCACTTGCCAGGCAAGCGTCTTTGCCACTGAGCTATCACCCCAGCCCTGTTTTATATTTTTAAAAAGTCTCTTTCTTCAGTCTCTCATCCTTTCTGTTTACACAAGCAATGGTTCTTATATATGTTTGTTTGTTATGTATTCATGTAATTACATTGCTTTGTTATAAGTGGTATTATGTTACATAACTCATTCTGGGTTTTTTTTTTCCCCCCTTTTGGGACAGTCTTGTTATGTGGTTCAGGCTGGCCTCAAACTTGTGACAGTCCTCCTGCCTCAACCTCCTCCGTGCTGGGATTACAGGCCTGTGCTACCACACCCAGCTCTGTTCTTACTTTTTGCACTTAACTATGTCTGAGGTCTGTCAGGTTGCCATGTTTGCACATAATCTTCTATCTGCTGGGTCATCCATACTTAATACTACACTTCATACTACATTTATCTTAACAGATCTCCTGATTTAGCTTTGTGTCTACACTTAGTGTATTGCAATGATACCTGGTAAGTGTTGAATGTTATTTAAATGAGTATTGTACAAACACATTCACTGGGACTTTGTCCTTAGCCCTGACTCATCTTACCCTATTCCCTCTCTCAGGCGGTGTCATTAGTTCCATTGGTTTCAACAGGTGGTTAACACCTAGGTTTGAGTTTTCTCTCATCACTAGACCATAAATGTAATGTCACAATCTCAACATCTTTCCCCGAAGTCCATATATTCTATGTTGTCTGTTTTGTGTAATGGTATCACCAACCATTCACTGACCCAAACTAGGTATATGTTGTTTTTTCACTTCCTGTGTGTAACAAGTATCAACTGTATTGGTTCTACCTCTAGAATACCCCTTCAGTGTGGTCTGTGCTCTCTTATATGTTTTGAGGTTAGATCCTAACAGCTCTTCCACTGATGAGTAGATCTAACTTCTTACTGATACTGTTTCTCATTTACCCCACATTTTTAGCCTAACTATCATTAGTATCATTCAGTTTACTGTTTTAGGTTGGTTGGTTGATGGTGCTAGGGATTGAACCCAGGGCCTTTGCCCTGAACTATATCTACAGCCCTCTTAGTTTTATTTCAACACAGAGTATTGCCAAGTTTCCCAGTCCAGCCTCAAGTTGTGGTTCTTCCTGCCTCCGCTTTTTGAGTAGCTGGGATTACAGGCATGTACAACCATACCCACTTTCAGTTGAATCACTTTTCTCTTAAAAAACAGTTTTTGAGCCTTTTTACAAAGATGGTACTGAAGGCAAAGAAGGAATTCCCTGCCCCTCCCAAAGCTGAAGCCAAAGCAAAAGCTTAGAAGGCCAAGAAGGCCATGCTGAAAGGCATCCACAGTCACAAAAAGGAGATACAAACATCACCCACCTTCTGCTGTCCCAAGACACTGTGGCTCCGGAGGCAGCCCAAATACCCTCGGAAGAGCGCCCCCAGGAGAAATAAGCTTTACCACTATGCTATCATCAAGTTCCCCCTGACAGAGTCAGCCATGAAAAGATGTCAAAGCCAATAAGCACCAGATCAAACAAGCTGTGAGAAAGCTCTGTGACATTGATGTGGCCAAGGTCAATACCCTAACCGGGCCTGATAGAGAGAACAAGCATATGTTCAACTGGCTCCCAATTATGATGCATTGGATGTTGCCTACAAAATTGAGATCATCTAAACTGAGTCCAGCTGGCTAAATCTAAATACATACTTTTTTTCTCCATTAAGAAAAAAAAGCTTTTGTACCTCTTTGCTACCTATGTGATTAAGTTGAAAAGCATTTAAGACATTCACATACTGTCTCAACCCTAGTCTTTTTTCCTGCCAGTCTATATTAGCTAGAGTCTAGCCTCTAGACCACATTATACATTTTGATACTTCCGTACCTTTGTTTGAACTGATCCCTTTGCTTAGAATATCATTTTCCTTTCCTTCTCCATCATACATAGAATCTATCACCTAAGGGTACTACATAGTTTTGTCAAATTGAATCATATATGACGTGATTTCTCTTTTTCAGTTTTTTACACTCAGTAATAATATGAGAGAGTATTCATTCTGGCATCTCACATTGTAGGGATTTCTCTGTTTTATGCCTAGTTGATTCCCTCAAATGTAAGCTGCATGAATGGGATATACTTAGTCTTGCTTGCATCCTGAGTACTAAGAACCTAGAACCTAGTACTAAGTACTTCAGAAGTATTGGCATATGGAAGAATGAGTTCACACCCTTGAGTCTAATGTGAAGCCTCAAAATAGATGCTCATTTATTCATATTCTGTAAAAGAGGGGTAACTAATAATACAGTTTTTTAACTTTTGTTGTTTGTATTCAGTTATATCATCTATGTTTCACTCTGTATTAAGTAAGGAGCAATTTGTTCTTCAAGACAGGAAATCATTGTTTTGTGTTTGTTTCTATATTTGTCATAAGGATATCAGCACAGTGCAAGTGGCATATGCCTATAACCCCAGCTCCTCATGGGGCTGAGTCAGGAGGATCATAAATTTGAGGCCATCCTGGGCCACTTAGCAGGACCCTGTCTGACAGTAAGAACCAAAAGTACTAGGGATGTATCTCAGAGGTGTTGCATACCCTTAGGTTCAGTCCCTAGTACAAGAGAGATTAAAAAGGACACCAAAAAAAAAGGACACCAAACAACTGAGATGTGTCTTTGTCCACTATGTTTTGTCCATGGAAAGAAAAAAACGTAATACTTCACTACACTGTATTTCAATTGTCAACGGACATTTTATCTTTTTTTTTTTTTAATTTTTTTTTAATTTTATTTTAGAGTGTGTGTGTGTGTGTGTGTGTGGCCAGCTCAGCCCACCTGGGGGCAGGGCTGGCTGGCAT
>NDGM011082189.1:0-40388 GCA_002564305.1 Octomys mimax | reverse complement strand
TTGCACCTGCCAGGCAAGCACTTGTGTCACTGAGCCATATCTCTGGCCCCCTCTCCACCTCCTAAAGATCTGGGTTTCTTTCTGCTCCTGAGAGCCCCTCCTCAGGCACTCACAAAGGAGGCTTCTGGGGAGCACCTGAAGACCACTCTGGGGCCCACTTTACTCCAGGTCCCCACCCCCAAGCTCCCCAGTGAATTCCTAGCCCGAGGGGAGCCATCTTGGACCCAGCACCCTCGGAGCTGGGAGACTTGGACACCACCCAGAGAGTGGCTGCCTGACCTGGGCCCCCGGTTTTTCCAGCTGTGATGTGGGCGTGCTGTGGCTGGGGATGGTCTGAGTGTCCTCCAGCTGCCTGTGTCCACCTTTCATACCCAGCACTAGGGGCTGCGAGGGGGAAGCTTGATCCGACTGGGCGGAAGGCCGGCCTTTGGGGGCATGGGGATTAGATCAGGTCGTCAGGGCAGAGCCTTCTATGGAACCCTGGAGTCTACAGAGGGAGACCAGAGGACACGCACGGTCCCGGCACGTGGCATCCCGCCCCACTCGGGACTCTGCTGGCGTGCGGCTGCCTCCAGACACGGGCCAGGGCCTCCAGAGTTTCCCGTGAAGCGAACTCCGCTATGAAGCGTCCCGCTTTGGGTATTTTGTGGTAGTAACAAGAAACTGATTCACCGAGGGGCACAGGCCAGGCCTGCGGGGGCTGATCTAGCCCCGATGGGGCTAGCACTGGGGTACGACCCTCGGCTCCTGGCACGTGGATCCCCTGTGCACCAGGTCCTGCACACACCTGTATGCCGTGAAGGTATGTGTGTGTAGGGTTGAGTTACTTTTGTCTGTGTGTATATATGGTTGTGCGTGTGTGTGTGTGTGGTTGTGTCCATGTATGTGACTGCATGTGAGTCTCTGGCAGACAGGTCTTGTGTCTTGTCTGTGTGGGTGGCTGTGCATCTGCAAGCCTGTGTGTGATTGTGTGTCTGAGTGCGCATCTTTTGTGTGTGATTATGTGTATGTTTGTGTCTCTGCAGGCTTCTGTGTGTGACAGCATGAGTGTGTCCATGCCTGGAGATAGGTGTGGCAGGGATCTCCCACTACTCGTGCACACCCATGTGCAAGGCCTCCCTGCGCTGGTCCCACACCAGGCCCAGGGCCCTGCTGGTGGCCCGAGACCGCTTGCACAAGCACTGCCTGGAAGCTGTGCCTGCAGCTGGCTCCTGGGGCGCCCAGGTGGGCGGGTGGGCAGGAGCCTGGCCTTCTGCACCCCTGGGGTGGGTGTGGGCGGGCGGGGCGCCCTGGTGGAGGGAGGCCCGAGGCTGGCCATGCATTATTCAGCGCCCTGATCTCACATTATTCTCCCGGATACTTTTACAACCTGTCAGTAAATAAAAAGATCCTACATTATTTATAGAAGTGAAGCAGGCTGGCCCGGAGGATTGAGGATGCTGTTATCAGGGAGGGCCCGGCCCCTCTGAGGGCAGTGGGCCTGGAGGCTATCACCCATCCGCCAAGCACCAGGGCTTTGGCTCCCGACCCCAGGGCCCACACTCACCTGCCCGAGTCATGTTTCGGGGACCGGCTGGCTCAGGGTGCAATGGGCAAGGCCAGGTGGCCTGGGTGAACGACTGAGTGTTGGTGGCTGAGGAGCCCCACGGTGGGGGCAGAGGCTGGGCCCTGAGCAAGGCCCGGGCAGGGGTGAGGCTTGCTGGGTGCTGGCTGTGCCTGTGGTGCTGACACAGCCTGACTGCACTTTGGAGCGGGCCGAGGGCTTTCTTGTCAGTCGGCTCTGCCGTCCATCCCCTGTGAGGGTGCCATCTAAGGATAATTAGCAAGAGCGTGCAGGGGGCTGGTGAGCCCCTCAGCTGGGCACTTCCAAGGGCATCCAGGGCCACCGTCCCTCAACCTGGATCCAGGACAGCAGAGCCGGGCCTTTGCTTACCAGCCCTCGCTCAGGTTCCCAGGCGGGGACCCGCAGAGGTCTGGCGCCCTAAGCTCTAGCTGTGCGCTGGCTTCTGGTACCAGTGTTGGCTTTCCCAGGGACCTGGCTTCCTGACAGGGCCAGGGAGAGGCTGGCAGCCAGGCAGCAGGCTGGTGCCCCAGACCTCCTGTCCCCTGCTCCGCGTCCCTCTCAGCTGGCACCAGGCGAGGAGTAGGGGCCACTCCCAGCTCTACTGGCCTGGTTGGTGGCCCGGTTGGTGGCGGCTCGGGCTCCATGGGCTGAGGCTGCCCTCGTCCTGGTGCCACACGCAGAGAGCACACGCAGAGGCCCCTCTGCACCAGGCAGACCCCACTTCTGTGGCCTAGCGTTGAGGACATGCTCAGGGGTGGTGGCCAGGGCTGTGAGGGCCGTGACCAGGGGCCACAGTGGGCCATGCCACAACTGCCTGGTCCCCAGAGTCATGAGAACCAAGTGTCCCTCGGTCACTTACGTGTTAATGAGCAACCCGGACTCCTCTAGGGGTGGAGAAGTAGCAGTGCTTCTGCAGCATTCGCCCAGGGGCAGCGATTCAGGGCCCCCCGTGAGGGCAGCTTGGGAACTCGGCCCCTAGTGAGGATGGCGCCCCCACAGGAGTGAGCCAGGGACAGCCACACTGGGCACAGGGTGGAGAGTGCTCATCCCAATTATTTTTTTTAAATCTTATTTCACTTCATTTTATTTTTGTGATAGTAAAACTTGAATCTAGGACCTTCTCCCTGAAGTACATCCTCGGTCTTGCTTAAAAATTTGATGTGAGGTCTTTCTAAGTCACTAAGTTGTCCAGGCTGGGCTTGAACTTGCAGTCCACCTGCCTCAGCCTCCCCAAGTGCCAGGCTTCCAGGCATGCACCACCGCACCTGGCTCCTAATTTGCCAAACATTTCTGCCATAACCCAACCTGGGCACTTCATGCCAAAGAGGCAGGAGGTAGAGGAGGCTCTTGCTCCCAGGTTGACCCCAACCCAGGTCTCCAGTGACGGCAGAAGGTGATTGGGGGCTGGCGGGGCCCAGGCGGCCAGGGGCAGGGAGGACACGGTCTGCACCCTGGCGGCTCCTCACTAGCTGCCTGTCCACAGGTGAGGGGACAAAGGGCAGAAAGCCAAGCTGGGGCCACCCAGGTCTGCCTCAGGCCCTGTGGCTGTTGTGATAAAGGACCCCAGACTGAAAGGTGGCCCCTGGCTGCCACTCCAGAAGCTGAAGAGGAGTGCAGCCGGGCTCCTTGCATCCTCGGCTCCTGCCAGCCCTGTGTCCGGGCTGTACAGCACATCACCCCATCCCCTGGCAGCATCTGTGGACCTTTGTTCACGCTCACATGACCCCGTGTACCTTCCTCTGAAGACACCTGCCTGAGCCAGGAAGGGGAAGGAGGGAGGTAAGGGTTACAGGGGCTCCCCCCTGCCCAGAGGTGAGGTGCCCACTAGCACCCAGGACCGGAAGCTGAGGCATGGCCAGGTGTGGTGGTGGTGCCTGGCATCCAGCACTCTGGGAGGCTGAAGCAGGAGAATTGAAAGCCCCAGCCCAGTCTGGGCAACCCAGAGAGACCTTATCTTAAAACAGAAAGAAAAAAAGAAAAGTTCCTGAGAAGGCCAGAGAAAGGCATGGGCCATAGAATGATGTGCCTTCTGTAATCACAGGCATCTGTCTCATGGGGACAGCAGGGGCTGATGGTGGCCCTCGGCCCTGAGGCCCCTGTCCTGCATTGTGAGGCTGTCGTCAGCATACAATTCACAGATCTTGGAGTCTGTGTGGCTCAGCCCCTGAGGCCCTAGCACTGGAAGCTGCTTCGCCTGCTGGTGGGGCAGAGGGTCCCTTTGCAGCCTGAAGCAGCCCTGAGCACAGCCCGCACATTGGAGGCGGCTGTTCCTGAGGCCTAGCGGGCAGACCCGTGTGTCCCTGCGTCAGGAGAGCTGGGGCTTCAGAGTGCCAGCGGCTGGCAGGTGCTAGCACAGTGGGCGTCCTCAGATCCCTGGGACTGGCACAGGATGATGCCATTGCCCTGTGGGTCTCCGCTCCCAACCATGAGACAGGTTAATGGGCTTCTGGGGAGTCGTCATGGGTGGGACAGGTGCTACTCGTGTGTGAGTTTGTGCATGTCATCTCCTATGGCTTGGGTCTCTCTTCTGAGGCAGGGGTGTTCCACCGTCTGTGAGGGCCTGCTTCAGAGAAAGACCCAAATGTGATTTGTGTGCATGGAGGGAGCCATTGAGTGGGAGGCAGGACCTTCGTGCTAAGCTACTTCTCCAGTCCTTTTTATTTTGAGATGGGGTCTCGCTAAGTTGCCCAGGTGGGGTTCAAACTTGCCATCTTCCTGCCTCAGCCTCCCAGAGTGCTGAGGTAACAGGCATGCTCCACCATCCCTGGCTCAAGTGCAACATCAGTGACCAGCATCACCAGCCAGTCACAGAGGGGTGCAGGCGCGGAACGTGCTCCGCCATGTCGCAGGTTGTCAACTGAGACACACGGCCACCCAGGGACTCTTCTCGTCGCTGCCAGGCCCTGAGCTGACCCCACCGACTCTGAGCTAGGACCCGCTCACCTCAGAGGGAGACTCCCTCGCGGCCTGGTGGCCTCCAGCCCTGAGCGCTTGTCCCTGTCCTGAAGGTGCTTGCAGGCAGCCTGGCCGTGACAGTTTTATTGGCAGGCAGGCCTGCTGGAGGGATGGCGGGCTGTTTACAGTGTGGAGGCCACAGCTCCGCGAGGAGACAGTTATCATAAATTCACGTGATGGGCCCGTTATCACCCCATTGAACTTGCGCGGACCCATCGAAGGCCGGGCGATAGCACAGTGTTTCCTGGGCCCACACAGCCCTGGGATGCATTAAAGACGCTGTATTTATGGCCGGCCATCGCGGCACTGTGGGCAGCAGAATGCAGCTTCTGCGAGCATCGTCTAATTTTATGATGAGCATTAAAGGCAGGCCTATAATTTGCACCTTTTTATTCATTAGACAGTGGTGCAGCCATAAGTCAAAAAGGCCCAGGGATTTAGATGCGGATCCACAAGATAAACTATTGACAAGCCAGATGTATTTTTACATTAGAGCGCCTTTACAATAGTTTATGTGGAGAGTGGAATATAAATTGCATTATTAAATATGAACCGTGGTTGGAACTGGGGCTCTCCCCGGTGGTGGGAGCCGGGAGGGGCCACCCCACTTCGCAAGGTTGAACCCTGCATGGGCGCCTATGGTGGGGGTCTACGGCCCCTGGAGCTTGGGGCGAGGGGGGTAGTTGTGGGGGGCTGCCGGCTGGTGGGTCTGGTGGGACCCAGAGCCCCTGTTGCTTGCACAGCCTCAGTACTGCAACTTCCTTGGCTCCGGGCCAACTCCAGGCCAAGAACTTGCCTTGGCATGAGTCTGTCCCACCTCGTCCTTTGGTGTGTGAGTCATACTGCATGTGGCGGCGGCGGTAGCGCGCAGCCCTGTGTCCTGGTCTCCACCCCTGAATGACAACAGCTCCCCCCTTGGTGTGATAGCCCAGGACACCCTCAAGGGCTCCACTGCCTTGGCTGATGACCCAGGTAGCGTGTGTGCCCCCAACTCAGTGTTTGAAGCCCTGAGCTCACAGAGCTGCCCAGTCACTTGCGAGCCCTTGACCTTGCCTCTGGCTTCTGTGTCCTCATCCACAACATGGAGAGGGTCAGAGCACAGGACTGCTGGCTCCCTCCAGCTCTCACTTTCTGTGGTTCTGAAAGGGCTGCCCCATGTGCACAGGAAGGCTGCACAGTTCCAGTCTTCACCGCTGCCTCCACAGCGTCTTTCAGAGGTTTTGCTGGCCCTGGCCGCTCCAGCAGTCCGATGCCCAGGGAAATTCCTGCGCACGGGAGGCTGGCTTTGAGGTCCATCAGAAATGCACAGGTCTGTGGGTCCTGCGCACTCCCTGCTGTCTCTCAAGGCCAGATGGGCCGTTCTCACAGTCTGGGCGTTTCAGCACTACAACTACAAAGTGTACAGAAGCCTAGATGGCTGGCTCTGTCCTCCTGTTTCTGATCCAGGGTGCTGGGGCTAGAGGCCCTGTGTCTCCCAAGCCCCTGTATGCCACCGCTGGGCCCTGAGAACCGCAGGTGTGGTGGTGGGGCAGTACCAGGAATGAGCTCCTCTGCCATTGTGGACACCAGGCTGCGGCGACACGGCCGGGGCTCCAGGGTGATCCCAGGGCACCTCTTGGCCAGGCCTGGTGTGGGCACAGTGCCCTCCTAACTCCTGGCTGGGCGCCGCCCCCCCTTCCCCCCATCCTACCTCTGGCTCCCAACCCGGGCCTGGTGACAGCTCCCGGACCAGGCTGGCAGCTCAGGCAGGGGATCTGGAGTGTGTCGCTGGCGAGTGTTGCTGGCAGAGCAGAGGTGGGACAGAGAGAGGGGACTTCTGAGCTCTCCAAGCACGTGGGAGGCGTGCAGTGGCGCCAGGAGGAGCGACTGGGTAGGCGGGAGCCAGCAACAGTCCGGGTGGGATCCAGCTGGCTTGGTACCTGAGTCTGCAGCCTGCTCCACGTCCTGGGCACAGATGGCGGGGGCCACCTGGAGCGGGTGGTGTCCTCATCCAGACACAGCCCGGGACGTTGGCAGGAGGCCGCCCGTCCTCGTGGGGACACCGTGGGCGCGTGGCTGGTTTTGAGAGCACAGGGCTAGACTGCTTAGTCCCCTCTGGCCCATAGAAAGGTCCCCGGAGGCTCTGCAGGGGGGTGACAGCTTTCTCCAGGGCGGTCATCAGGTCAGGGGTCAGCTTGAGGCTAGGGGCCGAGGGTGCGGAGCTGGCCCAGCTGTGCCCTCCACTTGCAGTCACGTGGGATGGTGGCCCGTGGAGAAGCAAGCTCCTGTGACAGCGGCTCCTGGTAGTGCCAGGGCAGGCTGGGCAGCAGGAGCCAGTCTGAAACCAGGGCAGGCTTCCTGGCTGCGGAGGAGCCAGCAGGCTGGGCGGCAAGGGCAGAGGCAGTGCCCTACACGGACACTGGGAGGGGCTGTGCCACACAGGCCTCTGGGGCAGGACAAGGGCAGCTGCTGGTGCTGCCAGGCAGACAGGGCCAAGGCGCCAAGGCGGGCCAGACCACATCCCTCCAAAGCGCATGGTGACCTCCCCTGGAAGCAGGGCCCTGCCCCTGTAGTCAGCCCAAATTGGTTCTGTGGGGAGGAGGGGCCTTGGGGCCAGGCATTGCAGTGCTGCGGGTCTCCACCAGGGGGCACCAGGTGGACCATGTGCACCTGCTGCCGTTGACCCCTGTGCCTCTGGGCCTTAGCTTTCCTTCTGTGAAATGGGAAGCCTATCCGCCTGCTGTGGATAGGAGGACAGGAATTGGAGGCCCACGCTCAGGGGCTGGCAGACTCATCTATCTGGGATCTCTCTGGCCCTATTCCAGGTCATGGGAGGATGGGGCACAGGGCACCATGCCAGGGCCTGCTTTCTGTGGGGTCACCAATGGGAACACCCCACAGTGGCACATAAAACTATGGCACAAAAGGACCAGGGCCTGGCCCAAGGGCTTAAGGCCATGGCCAGGCCTCAGATGGTGACCCTCCTATAGTTTAGCACTTATACATTCAATAAACAGCAGGAGGCTGCATTATGAGCCTATAGGGAAGATGAGAAAAGGCTTTCTGGGCTGACTGCCGCTCCTTCTGCCCAGGAGTAGTGGTTCCCCCAAAGTGCACGACATGGTGGGGGCAGCTGCACACCTGGTGGGGGGGCGCGTGATGTGTTTGTCCCTTACACCTGACATTGGGATGGCTGTTTCCCTGCCCTGAGGCTCCCTGGAGAATGATCTGAGGTCCCAGGCTCAGCGTCAGTCCTATGGCGGTGGCAGCAGTTCCAGGGGTTCCCTGTTACCTCCTGTGCCTGCCAGCCCGGTCCAGGACCCACTGCACAGCTGGGCTGCCAGGCAAGAGCGGTGCTGCCTATGGCGAGGCAGCCCTTCTCACGGGTTAAGTGACTGCCGCAGACACGTTCGCTGACATTACCGGCATGAATAAAAGATGAGGCTGCCGTGGCTGTCAGAGTGACAACGGGAGGCTCTGGGAAGGAACTGGGGCCAGAGCCGCTGTGCGAGGGAGGCTGAGCCCTCCACGAAGCCTGGGGTGCTGCGGGTAGCAGGGAGTGGGCCTGTGTCCAGCAGAGGAGGCCCTGCCTGTGCAAAGGCCCTGAGGCTGGGCACGCGCGGGCACTGGAGGCTGGGCCAGGGAGCAGAGATGAGCCCAGCTCTGGTACCTTTGCCTAGTAGGTGGAGCCTCTGAGGTACCTCTGTTGGCTGGGCCGCAGGAGGCTCAAGAAAGCAAGTGGGCCTAGGAGACACCAGACCCTGCTGGCTGTTGATGAGCTAGCCTGGCACTGCAGCTTGGGTGAGGCAGGATGGGGCACATGACCTTGCCTGGCTCTTAAGTAGCAGTTCTGAAGCCCGCAGTGCTTGCGGGGGCCCCTGGAGTCACCAACAGTGCTTGCAGGGGCCCCTGGGGTCACCTACAGTGCTTGCGGGGCTGGCCCAGCTCTTGCTCCCTGCCACAGACCTGCTTGGGATGCCACTGCCCACTTCTGGGGCAGGAAATGCCTAGAAGGACCCTCCCTGCTGCAAGGGCAGTGCCAGGCCAGAGCCATCTCAGCCTGCATGAAGACCACCCTGAGAGGTGAAACTGAGCCCCCCAGATCCTCTGGCTGGACTCTGAGCCAGACCCTCGCCAGAAACACTGGCTCTTTCATCTGTCTGATCCTGGGCACTGACCCCGCTGTGCCTCTGTCTCTGTGATGGGCTCTGGTAGCCCCGTTCAGGCCCCCAGGTCCCCAGGTCCCCTCATAGTTTGTGTCCGTTAGGCCTGGGACAGCTGGGCCTCAGTTGGTTTATGCCCCACCCTCCCCAGCCAGGACCTGAGTGCACCCTGGTAGAGCCGGCTGCCACCCCAGGGAGATGGTGGACAAGAGGACGCAGGTCAGGAAGAGGCCCAGCCGGCTGGCATGAGTGGTACGCAGCGTCAGGCCAGGCAGGCCCCTCACTGCATGCGAAGGCTTCCAGCACCAGCATCCTCCTCTCTGTCTAGAGTGCTGTCCACAGGCCTTGCCTCCCCTGGCAGTCTGAGAGAGTCAGCAGCACCCACCTGCAGCCCCAAAGGGCCACGAGGCAGCTCCCACCTGACAATGACAGTCCATGCCCACCCACTTGCTCTCTGTCCCCTGGGGGTCCCCAGTCTGCCCAGCAGAGGCTGCTGTACCCCGCCTTCTGGGTCCTTCCTCTTCTCCCAGCCCCCAGGCTCCTGCTCAGATCCTTTAAAACAATCTAAAAGTAATTATTACAAACAGGCTGCCAGGGAACACCTGCTCCAGCCGGCCCCGAATCGCTCCTGTGCTGCGCTGAGCCCCAACAGGCGCCCCAAGTCGCCAGATGCTCCGCACCCCCCCATGCTGCCCCCGCCGCGCTCCGCAGCCAGCCTGTGTTTCCAGCACGGCCACACAGCTGTCACTTAGAGCGATCAGTGGGGAAATCATCACCCCACGAAGTCATACATATGGAACATCATATTTGCAGAATATTTATTTTAACACGTGTCAGGGCCTCTTGGGGTGTGGGCAGAGCCCCGCCTCACATGCCAAGCAGGTGGGGCGAGCAAGGAGGAGGTGATGGAGCAACGGCCAGGCTGCCCACCTCCCGCCCCTTGCGCTCAGGCTGGGGCCCTGGGCACTATGTCCTCGGCTGCTCCCCTATGGCCACAGCTGCTGAGTATGGAGCCAGCAGCCAGGAGCCTGCGGTGCCTCAGCAGGGAGTGTGCCACCAGGACATGGGCCCAGCAAGGGTTGGGAACCAGCAAGGGGGGTTCCACAGGCCCCAGAGGAGGCCCTGCAGGAAGCCACCACTCTGCCCAGGCCAGAGAGAACAGGGGCTGTGCCTAGAGGCAGCCCTGGAGAAGGGCTGCCACTGGGCCCATGTGCCAACACAGGGTATCAGGTGGCTGTCCAGGGGCACACTCCACTCAGGGCTGGGGAGGCCAGGCCCTCACTGCCCAGAATCCAGACCTTTTTGGCCGGCCAGGGCTCTGGGGCTCTGTAGTACTCTACCCCAGCTCACTTCCTCTGGCCAAAGAGTGCAGGCTCATGCTTGGCACTACCAGGTATCAGGGAGCCGTCCCCTTGATCCCAGGGGCAGCAAAGGGGGAGCACCTGAGAGGTGCGAGGAGGCTTCAGGGGGGGCTAAAAGCTTGTGCCCAGGGTCCAGGTTCCCCAAGCTCAGATGAGGCTAGGGTTGGGACAAGGACAGCAGCTGCTCCCAGACAAGGGGGGTCCAGCCTCCGAGCAGGGCGGACAAGGGTGCGGCTCCGTGGTGTGCCTGCTGCACCCCCATAACCTTCCAGCAATCACCCTTTAAAAGCAAGCCAGGGTGGGGGTCCATGCCTGTCATCTGGTAGTAGAAAAGAAGGCTGCAGCAGGAGGGTTGTCATGAGATGTAGGTCAATCTTGGCTACATAGTAAGACCCTGTCTCAGAAAGAAACGAAGGAAGGAAGGAAGAACTGGATTTGTAGCACATACTTGTCACCTAAGCTCTGGCTCTTTGGGACGCTGAGGTAGCAGAATTGAAAGCTCAAATCCTTAGCAACTTAGCAAGAGCCTGTCTCACATAAATAATAAATAAATAAACAGCCGACATTGCCCTAAGGCCTGGTCCTTTTGCCATGTGGCTCGCACTCTGGGCCTCCCCAGGCCCCAGCCTGCAGGGGCTCCTGCGCAGTGGGTGGGGGTGGGGGTAGAGTACAGCTCGGCCTGGCCAGGCTCCCTGCTGGTGTCCCTGGACCATCCTTTGCTGTCACCTACCTGGCAGACCGGCAGACCAGGCCAGCCTGGACCTCAGGGCTGCCTCCTCCCCCGTTCTGGAGCCCTCATCTGAAGGGCTCAGTGGGAGCACAGGGACCAATGAGGCCAGTGACCTGTTCTCCTGCCCCAGAGGACAGGGCACTTCCAGGTCCCTGTGGGGCCACATGGCCCCCTCCTGGGCCCCACCCAAGCCCCGGGACCCTCATCTGGCCCAAGGGAGGGTGCTGGCGATCGGTGGCAGGTGGGCTGCTCCGTGGACTAGAACACAGCTCCTGGCGTACGAGGCAGAGGTGAAGTGTCCTTGGTCCTGGCCTGTGAAGTGCAGCCCCACCCTCGTCCCAAGTGTGAATGGGTGTGTCCCATGCATCCCGTACCCAAGGGGCTGGGCGTATGACTCACAGGTGCAGACACAGGTGTGCTCACTGTGCCAGGCTATGCACAGCCCTGTCCCAACCCATGAGGCCCTGTCCTGACACGCACAGCCGTGTCCCAACCTGCGCAGTATCTGTGCCTCCTCCGCCTGTGTGACAGCACCATGCCCCAGCTACATCTTCCCAGGATGTCCCACAGCTCCGGGTGCCCAAGGTCACATTCTGCGCCTGGCATGCCTCTCCCTCTTGGGTCTAAGCCCGTGTGAGGCACAGCTGGACTGCCCACAGCACACAGGGAAGGGCCAGCCAGGAAGCAGGAAGCACCGGGGAGCAGGGACCCTGTCCATGTCCACTGGGGCTCTGGGGGCAATGGGGTGGGCGGGAACAGCGTGACAAATGTGAATGTGCTGAGATACCATCATGCCCTCCTTGTTGCAAGCCTCCCTGGACCCCAGGTCCCTGGTGACAGAGGCCGGAGTCTTGGCCCAGTCCCAGGCACAGCGCGCAGCCCCGTGACTTCCTGCCCCGCCAGCTGTCCTCAGCCCTACCCCAGGGCCTTTGCTTCAGCAGTTGTTTCCCTGCGCCTGCGCGTGTGCCTGCGCCTGCGCTTACGTGGCTGCTGCCTCGAGCCTCGCCCCTCACCCCACCTCCTGCAGCAGTTCTGTTCACAGCAAACACACACTCAGCTGGCTCCCCACAGACTCTCAGGCCCACTCAGACCCCCTCACGGCAGCATGCAAGGAGTGGCATGGAGGAGCCAATGTGGAGGACACCCGCGAGCCCGGCTCCCACGCTGGGCCCTGGCGACCCTGGGTCTTTCGCGTTGTGAGGGCCTGGTATTCTCACTCAGTATGCAGTTCGTTGTGTACAACATGCTCTGCTCATGCCCATGCCCCTTTCCTCCCCTCACACCCAGCGCGCAATCCCTTCTCTTGTCTGGTAATCATCTCCCTCGGCTTTCCCCCCATCTTCTTTAGATCCCACATCTGAGGGAGGACACATGAGACTTGCCTTTCTCAGTTGCGTCTATTTCGCTCAACATCATAGTCTCCAGATCCATCCATGTTCCTACCGACCAGACCGTCATTCCATTCCTCTTTCTGGCTGTGTAATACTCCACCATGTGTCTAGGTGCCACGTATTCCTTCTGTTCAGTTGTTGATGGGTACCTGGGCTGGTCACATGCCGTGGCCATTGTGGTCTGTGCCTTGGTAAGTGTGGGATGCAGCTGGCTCCAGGTGTGCTGCCTGGACTTCCGGTGTGGAGCTTTTGGTCCTTAGGAACGTGCACACCTATGTAACTTCCTGGAAGGACAAGGCTGGCACAGCGGTTGGCACATGGAGCGGGCACCCATGTCTGCAGTCACGAGTGCCAACGCAGGTCACCATGCACCTAGAGTGTGACTCAGTGGGCAGGGGCAGGGCACGGGGTCTGCATTTCCCAAGGGAGCTGCTGCTGCTACTGCAGGAGGGGCACTTGCTGTGGACCCTGGCTCGCAGCATCTGGATCTCCAGACTCCCTTGGTGTTTGCAGATTTCTTCTGTCTATTGTTTTTGGCCCCCGAGCCCTGTGAGAACCTCCCGCACCCCGGGCTGTGAGTGCGGCTGCCTGGAGTGACGCCCGAGATGCACGTGTGGGAGCCAGGCCTGAGCCGGAGGAGTCTGGCGTGGGCTGGGGGTGTCTTGGGCAGAATCCATGGCCCACCCGGCACGCAGGTGCCTGTCAGCCCCAGGCCACGGCTGCTTGATGACGGTGCAGGGCAACACCTGCGTATTTTCCAAGAGAAACCCGAAGTCCAGATTTTCCTGTCCAATTTGATTTGTAAATCATGGCACAAAACGCAGAAACGATCCGTAGGTGACCGCTGAGCGACACATGGCCCACCCTGCTGTCTGCAGGCTGCGCTGCCTGCGCTCACCCTGTGCAGGGACACCTGGTGCAGGAGCCCTGGGGAGCCCTCAGGGCCTCTGCCCTGGGCCGTGACCCACATCCACCTCCACCACCCCAGCTCCTGCCCTCCTACCACACTGCTCCCAACCCACCTGGCAGGGTGGGCACCTGACACCCTGGGCGCCCACACGCCCTCTCCTGACAGCTTTATCAAGCTCCAGCCCTCCCAGTCCCATTGTTCCTGACATCTGTTTCAGTAAGTGATTAATTGCAATTAGCGCACGGTTTGAAGGCCCTGGAAGAACACTCAGCAAAACACTCATGGAGATTAATGAGTGGCGGGCTGTCGGAAGGGGGCTTGTGGGCCCAGGGCACAGCAGGGACCTGGTGGAGTCACCACCCTGGGTGGGTGCTAGGGAGGGAGTCGGAGGCGTCGCCCTGCTCCTTGTCCCCTCCTTCCCCTCAGCACCCCCGGTGATCGCTGTGTCTTCCGGAGGCATGAGCAGCCCATGGACAGCTATTAATAAAACCCACCTAGCATCTCAAGAAGAGGTCCTGGTATACAGAAGGGGTGGCAATGCTTCCAGGCGCTGTGCATGCTGCCATGCCTGGACACGCTGCCTCCTGGAGGCAGGGGCTTGGGGGCCGCGGACAGTCTGATGGGAGCCTCCTCCCTGCAGTGTGATGCGTGGCAGGGTCCCTGCCCTGGGATGGCAGGCAGGTGGCGGTGGCCACCAGCAGCTCCTCGCTCCGACTCAGCCTTGGCTTTACCAGCTGGCTGTTCTGCTGTGTCCGGGCACCTGGCACCTGGACCCTGGTTATATGTGCCAGGTACAGGGGTGGCTCTCGGTTGATGGGCTGGGCAGCGTGTCCCTGCAGAGGTTGCCCACTTGTGCCCCAGCCATACACTTCTACACAGGGCTGCTCTGGCTTCCTGTGTCTCTGTCCCATGTCTGACTTCTGCACTGGCAGTGGTCACAGCCATTTGCTAAGATCTAGTGAAGTGGCCTGCATCGGCAGCCATTCTCAGTGACATCCACAGTTTACCAACAAAGCCACTGAGGGCCTGGGCCAACTGCACAGGGGCAGGGCGCAGGCACCTGAGCCTGGAGTTCTGCCTATCCAGATGCACCACACAGCTGCCACATGCCTTGTGTGGCTGTGGGGTTTACTGCTGTGGCCAACACAGATGGAATCAGATGTCTTGCGTGGTCACCCTGTGCTCAGGATCATTATACCTTATCTGCCATGTTTCAGGACTGCTTGAGGCCTGGGTAGTCTCAGCTGTGGGAAAACCAGGAGCAGACTGCAGGTCCCAGGTCCCAAGTCCCAGGGCTCAGGGCTCAGGTGGCAGCCGGGGCAGGTGCTCTTGCTGACAGCAACTTCGGGGTTGATGCCTGCCCTGGGCCCCTCTCCTTGGGTGACATGGCAGTGTCCTTTACATCAGTCCTCTTAGCCCTTCAGAGGCAGCTCTGATGCCTACTGTGCAAGAATCAGGTAGGCAGAGGGCCGTTGTCCCCCAGTCAAGGCACTGGGGGGCACAAAAAGTGGGACCACACTGCCTCTCTCTTTCGCTCCCTTTTTTGTTCATAAATTCTTATCCCTGCCCTCTGCTAGCCACTGACTAGGATTTCTGCTTCCTCCCAGAGCCACTCTACCATTCACTTCTGGTGCCCTTCACACTCGGGGTCCTGCTGGCTGACATGGACATCTGTCTGTGATCCCTGAAGGGACAGTGGAGTGGAGTGGATGAAGAGAAGGATGGGTGATCCCATGCATGGTGGGTGCAGATGGGTGGGTGGGTGGAAGGATGGATGACAGACGGACTGTTGGGTGGTGGATGGATGAGTGGATTTGGATAGGTGATGGCTGGATGATTGGGCAGTTGTAAAGATACACTTTCAGGAAACTGGATGATGAGTGGGAGGTTGTATGAGTAAATGGATGGATGGATTGGTAGATGGGGTGGATGGATGGATGGGTGCGTGGATGGATGGATGGATGGATGAGTGGGTGGATGGATGAAGGCTGGATGGATCAATGGATGGATGGATGGATACATGGATGGGTGGATGAATAGATAGATGAAAGATAGATGGGTAGGTGGATGGAGTGGATGGGTGGGATGGATGGATACATGAAGGATGGATGGATGGCTGGGTGGATGGAATGGATGATGAATGGAAGTGAGGAGGGTGAATGGATGGACGGTGGATGGTAGAGCTGGGCTGAGTAGCTAGAGCTGGATGGACTTCAGGTGGAGGCATGTGGACCGATGGAAGTGGGTGGGCAGATGGACTTTGGCTGGGTACAGATGGATGTTAGTTGAACAAACAAACTGAACTGGGTGGGACAGATGGATGGGCAGGCACTGGCAGAGGTGAGGAACTCTGGCTCTGCGAGGAGAAGGAGAGGCCATCGGCCCTCACATTCCTGATGGGAAAAGATGAGCTTGAGTGGAAATTTAGCAGCATCAGGGTTTAAAGGACCGTGTCTTGGGCTGGGGATATAGCTCAGTGGCATCAGTGCATGCCTGGCAAGCACAAGGTCCTGAGTTCCATCACCACTGCCAAAAATAAAGGACCATGACTCAAGGGACAAACTGGGACCCAGAGATGGGAAGGGACCGTGCAGTCAAGGGCCTCACTTAAGGCAGAGCTGGGAATGCTAGCCCAGTCCTCTGGTGCTCCAGAGACCCCTCCCTCCTGCTCAAGTGCGCTGCAGGGGTAACCCCGGAGTCCCAGCATGGTGACCAAGAGTAACGACGACCCGCACGTGTCTCGCACACAGCCAGTCCTGTGCAAACATACGCTTGACTCCTGTGTTTCCCAGCAGCGCAGAGTGGGGGGGCCGTTGTCCTCTGCATTACGGGTGAGGTGCAGAGCTCAAGGCTGTGGCCCCAGCGAGGAGGGATGATGTCGGGCCATGGAGTCCAGACAGGCCCTGCGCCAGCGCCTTGGCCCCCTGCCCTGTCCTGTGGCTGTGGCCTGTGTGCTCACAGACCTTCCCTGTACCCAGAGCTGGCTCAGTAGTAGCCACTGGCTCCAAATGGGCCCCGTGCTCAGGGCTAACGTGATTAACACGCTAGTGTTGCAGCTTGCTGACCCTAATAGTTTTAAACGGAGCCTTTATTTTCTACTTTCCCACTGCTGAGACAGAAGTCCCCACACCTGAATTTAAGGGAGAGCTTGTGCTGACTCACACTTTCAGTGGGGTCAGTCCATGACCTGCTGGCTCCACAGCAGGAGCTGCGTGGTGGCAGGGCTGGGGTGAAGCGTAGATCCTGATCGGCGGCAGCGAGGAGGCACTCAGAAGGGAAGGGAAGGGACAGGTCACACCCTCCCAGGCCGTCCCGTGGTGATATGTCCAGCCAGGCCTTCTCCTTACAGTACACACGCTATGGACTCACGACAGATGAATGCGCTGGTGGGCAGAGCGCCCCACGAGCCAGTCGCTTTGCACGTACAGGAGACTTCGGAGATGGTTGAGATCTAAGCCGGAGCAGGTCTGTACTCCGTGTTGCACTGGCTCCCAGTGCTGCTGCAGGGCAGAGGCTGGCAGGACGGGTGCCAGGGTGGCAGCTGGGAGATGTCCTGCACACGGCAGCCGCCCGGCCTGGGCCCCCACAGGCCGCAGGCACCCTGCTCCTGGCTTACCAGTGCTAGAGGAGGACCTGGCGCTGGGAGGGGCAACTGCCAGTCCCTGGAGTGCGCCGGGATCAGCGGGCTGGAGGGCGGCCTCTGCCTCCAGCCTGGCTGCCCCCCCCCAGTCCAGAACACAGGTGGGATCTGGGGCCTGCCCACAGCACAGCTGGTGTCCACTGTTCGCAAGCCACAGCCTTGGGGTGGGTTCCAGAAACTTGACTGTCTCTGCACTCCTCCCTGGCCTGCAGCCTCCCGAGAAGGCTGGAGGCAGGGTTGCTGGCACCTCACTGGCCTGCTCAGTGGGTCTATTTGACACCCCATACCCTCTGTTGTCACCCTGAGCCAGGCCCGCATGCAAATCAGCCGGCCTCAGCACACAGCTCTGTGAGCAAATCTGTCCCGGCCTCATTGTTCACAGACTGGGAAACGGCCCAGAGAGCCCAAGACACTGGCCTCGAGCTGCACAGCAGACCCCAGCGCTGGCTGCTGGCCCAGCTAATGCAGTGTTGTGGGTCTGTAGCGGGACTTGCCCTGCCCACTCCTTGCCTGGACCGAAGAAAAGAGCAGCAGGGCTCGTTTAAGGGTGAGGAATGAGATTTGGGGTTGAGAGGAGGACCTGGGCTGACCCGGGGTACAGAAAGTGAGCTCTCAGCAAATCCAGAGCCAGCCACAGCCCCAAGCCCGGCCAGCTGGGCACAGCCCAAACTGTGGAGGGGTGTGGGTGCTGGGGCCCTGCTGCCTGGCTGGGTGCCTCTCCCCCACCAGGACCCCGCGCTGCGCCTGCCTGCTGGGCAGCAGAGAGCAGGGGCCACATGTGGACCTGCTTGGTCCCCAGGGCACCATGTGTAGGAGTGGTGGGTGCCTGGACCGCGTCAGTCAGAGACATCTGCTTTAGCACAGGGACACGGAGGTCGGGGTGGGCCCCCAGGCCTCCCGCCCTCCCCTGTGACTTTTGGCCTGGGAGCAGATGGCAGGGGAGGGCAAGGGCGCAGCTGGCCAGCCTCACGTGTTGCCACACCCATGAAATTCTCCAGAGGGAGGGCCAGGGGTTTCCTGTCCTCAGGAGGCTCAGGGTCACAGAGGCCCCCTGCAGGCCCCGGTGGTCCTCAGAGGAAGTAGGGGAGGCAGGGGCCAGGAGGCCTTTTTACATGGAAATGGGAGATGGGCCTCCTGGAGCTCTTCCCTTCCCGTTTTATTTCTAGAAAGCCCGAGGTGGCCAAGTCCCCAGGCCTCCTGCTGGACGGGGGTAGCCGTATGGCGCCTGGGAGGAAAATAAGGAAATACTGACAAGTATTTCCTTGTCAGTGTGGAGAGTAGCATCCACACTAAGGGGGGTGGGGCGAGGTGGGGGGAACTGCCTTCCCCGATGGGGCCCGGCTGGAAGGGCCCAGCCGCCAGCTGCCTGTGACCCCCTTATGGCCTGGGCCCTGTTGGGCCTTGTCTCCTGCCCTCCCTGCCTTCTCTGGCTGTCCAGGTTGGACCCACCAAGGGTTGGCAGCAGGGGCAGCTCAGAGGCCCCACTGCCCTGCAGCTGCAGCTCTGTGTGCATGCAGGCGGCCTGGCCTGTCTGCACTCATCCCAGTGGTACAGTCCTGGGCTCTGCAGGGCACCCTGCTTGCTCAGGGAGGACAGAGACTGGGACTGCCCCTTCTTGTGGTCCCTGCGATACCAGAAGCACTGGGCACACAACAGCCCAGGGTCACTGAGCCCAGCCCAGGGAGCCCCTCAAGATCCTGATCCTGCTCAAAGGGTGAGAGGATGAGCTAGTCCCCAGCTGAGCTCAGAGGAGGGCCAGTGGCCTCTTCCCTGTCCTTTCCCTCAGGGGATCAGGGTATGGTGGTGGTGGTGGTGGTGGTGGTGGTGGTACCAGGCTCCTGCCCTCAGGGCGTGGGTGTGGCTGCCTGCTCAGCTTCACAGAGCTGTTCAGGAGTTGGGGCCTGGTGGTGTCCTCTCTTGTGGATGGGGAAACCCAGGCCCAGAACTGTCACCTCTCTTGTCAAGTCCTTGCAATGAGGAAGCGAGCTTGGAGGTGGACACGGAGCCTGGTGACATAGACACCCACACACCCCCCACGTCCCTGCAGCCTGCTTGTTGAATAATTGTCCGAGCAGCAAATGGAACACTTGGCTCAAGCACCCCCAACCCTGCAGTGCCGCAAAGGGCAGGGCAGGCTGGGCCCCTCGCTGACCACAGCCGGGACTAGGGCTCAGCCCTGCTGCCCTGGAGTCAGGGAAGACTGAACCTTCCCCACCCCCACCTTGTCCCAAGGCAGGGGCCAGTGCTGTCAGGGTCATGGCAGCCCCTCTGTCTGCCAGCCCCTGGGGATGTGCCCTGCTGCCTGGCCCTCACCTTGTGCCGACCCAGTGGGTGATTTATGTGGTAGAGGCAAAAGGCCACTGGAGGTGGGGCTCTGAGACAGGGGTCAAGGCAGCCAGGAGGCACCTGGGTAGGGCCTGCCCTGTGACCCTGGAGGCCAGGGCCTGCAGAGGGGATGCAGCCACAGCCCCCTGGGAGGAGAGGAGGCCTGCTCTGACCATCTGGCCCTCTGTGTGCGGGAGGTCGTGGCGCCCCCACCACGGGCTCAAATGGCTGGGCAGGAGGAGACAGCCAGATGGCAGCGGGCCGGCGCCCAGAGGGTGCGCTGTGTTTGGAGCCACGTGGGCGGGAGAACCACCAGTGGCTCCCACACCCACACACACACCTGCACCTGGGAGCCGCGCCGAGGGCTCTCTCACTTCTCCTGAGTGTTCGGGTACACACTGACCTGGCGAAGGTTCCCAGACATGCTCTGGGCACATGCATGTGTGTGCACATAAGCCGCACACACAGGCACACATGGCAGAGACAGGAAGTGCACGCGCAGAGGCAGAGGGGTGGCTGCCGGCATGGCCTGTTCAAATTCACACAGTGCGGCCCATGGCCTGCAGCCCTACCCGGCGCCTTTCTGCCGGCCCAGAGAAGCACGCCACGAGCCAGAGACGAGCTGACAGCTGGCCCAGGTGCAAACGGCTTTCTCACACCCATTCCAGAGGGAGGGTCCAGCCGCTGCCCCAGCTGGCTCTGGAGGACCTGGGATTGGCACTGTCTGGGGCCGTACTGGTGGCTGGCCTGGCACACACCTGTAATCCTACCTCTCGGAGAGGCTGAGGCAGGAAGATCAAAAGTTCCAACCCAGCTTGGGCAACCTAGCAAGTTAGTAAACCCTGTCTCAAAAGAAAATATAAAGAGGGCTGGGTTCAGTTCCTAGTCGGGCGCACATGTGCACGCCCTGCTCTTGGCTCGGTCGCAGGCCACTGTGTAGCGGGGCAGGTGCTGGTGGCCTGGGCCACGTTCCCTGTGGTTTGTTTCCTTAAGGTCACAAAAGATCTGGTGCTGAGATCCCAGGAAGCCACGACAGGCACAGAGGGCCTGGCCCCTGTCCCTTCAGCCAGAGTGGCCAGCAAGCTTGTGCTGGGACCCCACCCCCCACAGAGAGGGGACACGAACCGCAGGCCCAGGGAGGGCCCCAGGGATGCCAGTGCTGGGCCCCGGGAGCACAAGGGCGAGCCAGGCACAGGAAGGTGGGCGCAGCGCCAGATGTGCGGGGACAGCGGGTGTGAGCCTGCACCTTGGCCTCTGCACTGTGGGCACCTGGGCCAGGTCTGTCTCTGTGGAGCCCTGTCCCCTGCGCTCTGGGACATGCAGTCATGTCCCGGTGCCACCTGCCAGGGCCCAGCAGCGTTCCCCAGGTGGAGCCTTTGCCATGTGCCCCCTGGGGCAGTGTCACCCTAGATAGGGTAAAGGACAGCAGCCCAGAGCTGAGGGCCTCTGTAGTGAGTCTCAGGGCTCTGCAGCAGCTTTCTGGGCAGAGCAAGGCAGGGCATCTCGTGACGGGAAGGACTAACATGGGCTGCAGCAGCCTCCTGTGCCTGCCTCACCCTGCCCACAGCACTGTGCCTGTCAGGAGGGGCCCAGAATGTCACTGAGCTGGAACCATCCCAGTCATGCAGCTTTGTGACACTTGGAGTCAGACTCCGGACTTTGCAAGTCCTGGGCCCTGGTGGCCCCACTCTGGCCTCAGCTGCGTGGGCCCCTGCTGTGGCCCAGCGGCCCCCGCCTGCTTCCGCCTGCCCCAGGGCCTTCGCTCTTGCTGTCCTGTGCTGCTGCGTGCTCTTTCCTGTCCATACCCCTACCGTCCCTTGTTTCAGGCCTCAGTACAAATATCCCTCCCTGGGGATGCCTTTCTGATAGCCCCCCAGGCATGCCGCGGCCTCTCTTCCAGCCTCCTCTCCTTCACAGACCTGTTTTCCTTCTGGTCCACATTCCAGCTACCTGGGCTTTATGATAAAACCACTTCGGCCCGGCACTGAGCAAAGAGCTGGGTTCATAGTTGGGGTTGGGAAGTGTTTGTTGAATGAATGACAGAGGACCTCGGGAACCACAGGCGATTCACAGTAGCTGCTGTGCTAGGAAGCAGGAGGCTGAGCCCCACTGCCCAGCTTCAGGATAAACTGAGGCTGGGGCATGTGTGGTGCCTGGCGGAGTCCCCAGGACCTTGGCCAGGAGGTGGGAGTGACATCACTGCTACAGGATGTCCTGGTGGTATCTGCCCCCACGCTGTGGAGGTACAGGCCAGTTCTCCAGTGGTTCCTGGTCCAGGGCTCAGCCTCAGGCAGGGCCTGGAGAGAGCTGGTGCTCTGGCTGCAGCGATGCCTGCCTTCTTGGCCCCTGCCCTCTCGTGGTCCTCCTGGAGGCCCTGTGTGCTCTCCTCTGAGAAGGCCTGTGGGACGGATGTCCCCAGTCTGCGTGATCCCAACTCATAGCCAGCTAACTACAGCTACGAGAGACCCCTTCCAAGTAAGGCTGTGCACCGAGTGTCCTGGGATTGCAACTTGGGGGACGCTGTCTAACCAGTTCCCCCTCTCTCTGCAACGTGCTTAGGGTGCTGTAGCTTCCCCCTACCCCAGCCCAGGCTGCCGCAGCCGCTGCCACTGTCCCAAGGAGCCCCGTCTTCTCGGCCCTCCCTCCAACCCCATTCTGCCAGCCCTGGGCCCTCCTCTCCACGCACCTGAGCGCTGTGGAATCATACTGTGGTCTTCATGATCCTGTGGGATACACTATTTATTTTCTCAATGGGAAGTGATTCCACACACACCCCAAGGGGACAGGTAACGATATTTGAATGAGTTCAGCTGTCATGTGGGGAAAGGAGCTGCTGCCAAGTGTCCCTGGTGCTTGGACAGCAGGGGTGGTGGCCAGGGCCCACCCCTCAACTCTGAGACAGGGCCTTGCTAGGTGCCTGCCTGGTCCCCCAGTGTCCAGAGCTGCGCTAGATACACAATGAGCTCCAGCCTACAGCCAAGCCAGGACTGCATAGAGGGGCAGGGCTGTGTTAAAACAGGTCTGCAACAACCAACAGGCCTCAGTGTGAGAGACGCCATGTGGGCCTGCAAAGTCCTGGCCCTCTCGGTTTGGTCCTCTGCAGGATGGCCTTTCATCTCTGGGGCCAGTGGCAGAGTCCTGAAGTGAGCTCAGCCTTAGGTGGTTGGCCACCTGGTGCTGGGGTGACAGGTGGTGGGATGTACCCCACACACACACACCGACGCCAAAGCTGCAGGGAGAGAAAGGGACCTAAGTCCTCAGTGACCAGGAGAAGCGTGGGTCCCTGGCCAGCCGATGGGCCATCTCACCATGGGTATCCCTGGGAGGTGTGGGGCACCTGGGGCCAAAGCGTCCGTACCCCCCAACCTCCGAGTGGTGTTTCTTTTTCTGAAATGTATTTGGATGTTGCAGGGTCTCACTACGCAGCCTGGGCTCGTGGTGGTCCTCCTGCTCCAGGCTCCGTAGCGCTGCTGGGATTACAGGCATATGCCACTATGCTTGGACTCTGTGGCCAGCTCAGCCCACCCTGGGGGCAGGCTGGCTCAGTATATGGTGCCCAGGATCAAACCATAGTCCCTGCACTTGCCTTAGCTTGCCTATGCAGGCGCTTTAGTCCACTGAGCTATCTCGCTGCCCCCTCCAAGTGATATTTCTGATGTGGGAATGCAGGCTGGGGTCCTCCAAGTCCCCTCCTGCACTGTCTGCTCCTGAGCTTTCACTCTACTGGCCCAGCTATCACCCTGCCGGTGCCTCTGCCCAGGACCATCCTCCCAGCTCCATCTCTAGTCCCTACCCCACCCCACTTATCTTCGGGGTGCTATGCACCAGCCCCAGGGGGCGACTGCTGCGCCTCCACCTCCCAGGAGCAGCTGCTGTGTAGGTAATTAGAGTCTGCGCCAGGTGTGGCTGCCAGCTCGGCAGAGGCTGGTGCCCTACCTGTCCCTGCGCCGCTGAGCTGGGCACAGGGCAGCTGGTGAGCGGGGGTGCAGGGGCTGGGGGTGATGCCCCAGCTGCCCAGCGGCCGCCCTTGAGGCTGGGGCAGCTGTGCCAGGCCTCACAGGTGCAGCCCAGACCATGGGGAGCCGAGCTTGTGTGGCGGGCGGCTGGCAGCGGGCTGCCGAGCCTTCCAAAGCTAGCAGCCATCTGCACTGTGATAAAAAGCCCCGAGGATGATAAATAGACAAGTCGCACTTTTATTGGATTGCAGCTCTGGAGCAGCCACTTTGGGTTTGGCACGGCGTTAACGACAGATTTCTGCTTCCCTTGCAAGGCCTGGCCTTGCAGGGAGTGTGCCAGCCACTGCGGTGGCCCTCTCGGTGGGAGGGAGAGGCCTCGGCCCCGGCCCAGCCCCAGCTTCTGCCCCAGCAGGCCTGCACACCATGCCCAGGGCCCGGCTGGGGACCAGCACATGGACTTAGATCCTGGTGCCCACACAAGGCTCCCGCAGTCCCTGTGCGACCACCACCCCATCGGGCAATGGAGGGGTCCTGGGCAGTGGCTATGCCTAACATTTGGCATAGCACCTGGCATGTTGAGTCACCGTTAGCCTCTGGTATCAGGGCTCAGTTACCATCCTCATGGTCATTGTCAACCAGCCCAGTCCAACCCCACACTGGGGGTCCACTGTGTGGTGGGAGGAGGGGCCTATTTCTGGGGGTCCCCTGCTCCCCCAGCTATGATGTAGAACTCGGAGGGCCTCTTGGCTCTGCTATAGCAACTGGGAAGGGTGGGCAGCGGCTGCAGCCCTCGCTGCCTCTGCTTCCCGCCGGTCAGGTGGGGATGAAGACACAGTACATCACGCCATCAGGTCCAGAGGCTGAGCGGGGGACACACTCGGAGCTCTTGGGCTGGCAGCTGGGCAGCATGGGCACGAGCACACAGGGGCCTCTGGCTCCACTGCTGGTTCTTCCTCTACTGGACAGGTGTCAGTCCTGGGGTTGACAGTGCCCAGGTAAGGGCTGAGGACAGGCAGGACGTGTCAGCGGCCAGCAGGGACACCTAAGGTGAGAAAGTTGCAAACCAGGATGCCCCGGGTGCTGCATGGCACACGGCAGTGTCTGCCTCTGCTCGCCACCACCATGGGCACAGTGACTGCTCTCTGAGCTCATCGCCCTCCCCTGCCACTCTGCCCTGGTCCCTGTGTGGCCTTGTCTCCTGTGCTCCGTTGTGTACTCACTCCTTCCTGCTGCATCCTGCTAGGCCCTCAGAGCCTGGCTCTGACCTCCGACACTGCGGGCATGACCTTGATGCCACGTTGTCCTCAGCCAGAGCTCAGGGCACTTCCATGGGTAGGCCCTCTGTCGGTCTCTATCTGCCCATCGCCAAGCCTCCATGGACCCCACGGCCATCAGCTCTGGCCCCAGCCACCCCTGGAGGCTTCAAAGGCAGTCTAGGTTGGCATGTGGTAGGCCGCTGCAGTCCCAGCTCCGTGCTTGACCTTGGGTCAGTGACCTTGGCTCTCTCCTTTGAGAGATGGGAAGGAGGCCCCAGGGTGGCGCGTGGAGAGCAGGCTTGCTGTGCCTGCTTCCTCGGCCCAGGCACTGGCACCTCCTGCCAGTTTCCAGCCAGCAGCCATGGGCCCACCAGGTCCCAGTGTTCCCCTAGGTCTCCCCAGAAGCAGAGACGAACGGAAACCCAGTTTCCCCAGAGCCCGAGTGCTCAGGGGTGCACAGGAGAATCCCACACAGAAGCTGGGGTAAGGCTGCCCCGGACACCTTCCCCGGCACAGCGTGGAGGACCCCCACCTTGCTGGCAAAGGCCCATATTGCTCAGCTGACCTGCCCTGATTCGCACAGCTTCTTGCTGCAGACTAACATAATCCCTCCTGCTGGGTCAGTCAGCCCCAGCTTCTGCTGCCTTCGGGCGCACTCTCTCAGCATGGGAGGGAGGGAGCAGTGGGGAAAGGGTAGGGCTGCACAGGGGCTAGTGTGTGCTGGCCCTAAAGCCTGGCTCCCGCCCACCCTGCACCAGGGCTGGCCGGACGGCTCTGCCATACCCACTGCCTCTTCTGGAGGAGACAAGGCAGACACTACAGGCCAGAGAGTGACTCCAGCTGGGCGCCTCCGCCTCACAGCGTGTTCCAGCCACTGGAGCTTTGCAAATAGCCCTGGCCTGGCCTGAGGGACACTGGGCCCAGCTGCCCTCCTGGGCCATCTGAAAGCTCTCTCCAGATGACATCCTGTGCTTCCTGGAGGAACATTTATTGCGCACCTGCTGCGTACTCAGAGATGCTCCAGGCTGCTGCATGCTCACACCAGCCCCACGGGTGCACGCGCCTCCAGGGCACTGAGGGGGCGCCTTCAGGTGAGGCGTGCTCCTCACTGTCTGGCACCTACAAAGGAGAGCAGGACCAGGACCCATGGCTGCGTGCCCTCCCTCCTGCCTACTTGTCTGCCCCTCTCCCTGCCTCCCTGCTCTGAGGTGACACAAGCTGGCAGGGGAGGCAGGGGACTTGGGGTATGGCTGGCTCCTGCCGGTGCCACTTGGCCCTGGCTGGCAGCCCCAGGCAGGAGCCTAGGAGCCCGCTCCACCAGGGCTGGGAGAGAGGCCGGCGGCAGCTGCTGCTAACAGGTGAGCCTGCGCCCCTCCCGGGCCTCCTGGAGGAGCCGTAATGAAGCGCAGCTGTGAACTCGGGGTTTGGGTCAGGAAGGCAATTTCTCATCTCTCCTCACAGCGGCTGAGTGGAAAATCTGGGAGCTGCGCTCCACCCCCAGCCCTCCCTCACCAGCTCTGGTGGTGGCGGCTCTGGGGAAGGCAGGTGGCAGGGTGGGCTGGAGGTGGGAGCAGGGACAGCTGGCTGCCCGCCTGCCCCCACCCCGTAATCGCTCACGGTGACTCCAACGGTGGCCGCGCACCTCGAGGCAGTGCTGGCCCCGGCCCCCACCACAAGCCACATCTGAGGCTTTTGAGGCGCCAGGCAGCTGCTCCCGGCCTAACCGACTTTTCCGCATGGTTCCTGGCCTGCAAGCACCCAGATAAACAAAGCCAGGGTGGCTGTAAACCTCAGGGCCGCCCTGCGAGGTGGTGGCCTGGAGTGGGAGGCAGCCAGGGGAGGGCACGGCAGGCCCTGGCGTCCAGATCAGGCTCTGTGCTGGCCACAGGGTCAGCACAGGAGCCAGTTTCCGTAAGGTGGCGCTGGCCCAGCGGGATTGATTAGAGAAACGAGCCTGCAGCAGCTCCCTGCCTCTCTCCTGGGATCTGGGCGCCAGAGCCCAAGGGCCTCATTTTCTGCTCAGCTGAGACGTGCTTAGGGAACACCAGTGAGCTCCGGGGAGGTGGCTGAGGTTGGTGATCTGGGGCCAGCACACCTGCGTTCAGGTGGCTCCTGTGTGGCCACAGCAAGATCGCCGGACTGCCCTGGTCCTGTGGCTGGTGGATGGTAAGGGCTGAGTGCGAAGATCACTTTGAGACTTACAGTGACTACCCTGATGACTAACAGTACTGTTCTCCTACGGGGCGTGGCACACACAAAGCTGTGCCACTGCTAGCAGGTGGATTGCCAGTAGCCTGTTGTCCCCTCCTGCCCACCATGTCCCCAGGGGCTCCCAGCCGAGGCCCCTGAGGGAGGGCTGGGTCTCACCTGCAGTGCTGGATTTGAAGGCAGACGTGCACCCTGACTGCATCTCTAACAGGCGCCTTCTCTTCAAAAGCGGGTCTATCAGGGTTGGCAGCTATGCATGATGACATTCAGAGTTCTCACAGATACGTGGGCCATGTAACACTTGCCCCCACCCCAGGATGGTCTGCTAACCTCTCCGTGGTCACCCCCAGGCCCAGGTCCCCACTCTGACCCTGTGGTTCTGCCTTCGCTGGGGTGGCCCTGATGGCAAAGCCCCTCTGTCCCACCCTCTTGCCATGGTGCTGTGGGGGAGATCCCTAGGGGCCCACGTTCCTTTTTGTGTCGTTCAGCCCTGAGGGTGCTCCCTGCACTGTGTGTCTGGCCCAGAGTCCCGCAGGAGGCCCTTCTTCCCAGGAGGAGCGTCCCCACCTGATACCATGTCTTAGTACCAGGTCCAACCGTGGCCAGAGACACATCTTTGTCCCCGCCAGAGAGACTGTGGCCGGCATGGATAATTGGATTTTAATAAAGCGAGCAGGAGTGGGCCACTCTGGCCTGTGCAGAGGCCTTGCAATTAGACCGATTATGTTGTGTGAGTCAAGCTGTCTGATTTCTACCGTCCCTAATTTGATGGTGCTCGGTGGCCCTGCCAGCAGGGTTATTTATTTACTTATTTATTTATTTACCTGACTCTCACAAGCTGGTGGTGACACTCGGAGGTGACGCGGATCGGGCCCATGTGTCCCGTCACATCACACCCTTCCCTCTGGTTCTGAGACCCCATCTCTGGCAGCTCAGGGGTCACCCAGGGGCAGCTGCAAAGTGCCGATGCCCGCCTAGCCTTCTCCCCCAAGGACGCTGATCTAGGGACTTAGGACTCGGGCCAGGCTGTTGGGGCTTCCAGAGCTCCCGGAGTCTCTTGGGCTCTCATCTGAGGGACATAAAACCTTCCTGAAGCCCCGGTTGGGGCCATGTCCTGCTGTCCAGATCCTCCCTGGGGCTGCCCCAGCACCAGGGCATGGGCCACAGCCAGATGGAGGCCCATGGTTCTTGCTTCCTGAAGGACTTAGGGGTGTCTTGAGGAGGGATCTGGTGGGGAGGCACCCTCAGCACAGACACCACCAAAGAGCACGGCAGGTGGTGGCCCGGGTGTCTGTCCCTGGCAGTGTGTGTTCTGTTCTGTCCTGTGCTTGTTTTGTGAGCAAACATCTCTCACGTGCCTCCCTTCTGCTGGGCCTTCTGTGAGGTCAGGGCAAGCAGGGCTGCCCGGTACCTTCTTCCCTGCCCCTGCTGTGGGCACATAGGTTGTCTTCTTGTGCAAGGGTTTGGGCAGCAGTCTGTAGGACACTAGGATGCTCACAGCTTCCTGGGCCTGGGTCCCCACCTGGACTTGGGGGGAGGCTCACAGCTGTGAAGCCATCCCTTCTGGTCCCTACAGGCTCAGGTCTCCCAGCCACAGAGGGGGTATGCAGGAAAGTGTGTAGGGAGCTCTCCAGTTGTCCCCCTAGGGCTGTGGACCCTGGGTCACTTGCTCAGTCCTAGAGCTGCACTACAGCTGATTGGTGGCACTGGGACAACCCTGACACGATTCCACAGGTCCTGGCAGGGGCCACCCTCATGTCTCTAAGGACCTGAGATCTAGAGCTCCTGACCCCTCCAGCGAGTATTCCCGGTTGAGGCCAGTCTTTCACCATGTAGAACAGGTGGCCCCCAGGTGACCTTGAGAGACCCTCAGATGCATACCCAACTGAGGTGGCCTGGGGCCAGCCTCACCTGCTTGGTGTCCTGTTGGCCTTCTGAACCTCCCTCGTTGCCCCAGGCCCCATGGCTGGCACTTGGGCTCCTGTCCTCAGCAGAGGGGCTGATGGCTCCCAGGTCCTACTCTGGGCCCTGCTCACCACTGCCCGCAGCTCCTCCCATGCCCTGAGGGGCCTGGTATCACACCCCACTTCCCTGAGCACAGCTGGTACTCCTGGAAGGTGTACAGTGTCACAGCAGCCAGAGGCTCAGTGACTGAGAGCGGCTATGGAGGGCTGGGCTTCAGGCTTCAGTTCCTCTGCTGTGAAGCTGGCTCAAGAAGGCCACAGAGCCTGTGGTCCCTGCTTGACACATGTGCCAGCCCATGTGAGTCCTGGGGGAGGTCCAGGTGCCTGGGCCAGACAAGTGCGAGCTTTCTGGGTTCCCTGCGACCAAAGACCCGAGACAAGGTGCCCTAAAAGAGCATAGTTCTTTCCTTTGCCCCAACCCAGTGCCGGTGGGACTGGTCCTCTGGGGCCCTGAGCTCCCTGGGCTGCTGGCAGCTGACACCCACCTGTGCCTGTGTTGCCACCCATACTGTCCTCTGCTCTCCTTGATGGGCTCTTCTTGGAGTGCTGTCCTTAGCACAAGTCCCCACCCAAGTCCACAGAAATCTTGAGACCCTCAATTTCACCCCGTCCACAAGGACTCATTGTTAAATAAGGTTCCCTACCTGGGGATGAGGTTCAGAGTGTGTCCATGTCTTTTAAGGGCACCACAGTTGAGCCTACTGTGACACCAGGTAGTTTTCAAGGGAAGTGTACTCCCTGGCCAGGACCCCTGTGCCCCTGGCTCCAGGCTGTCAGTGGCTCCCCTAGGGCCTGGATCTGGACTTGGACATGGGTGTCAGGATAGGATCTGGGACATGCGCACAAGCCTGCAGGGAATCGGTGCGTGGAACCTCCAGTAATCTTGCCTGCTCTGGGGGACTGGTGTGGGGACCAGGATCGCCGTGCAAAACCCCAGCATCCCAATGCTGTTTGTCCTTTACTGCTGCGTGCTACTGCGATCTTAGCCCTTTCTGCTTTGAGGGGTGCAAGGCAGGTGAGGCTGGGGACAGGGACTTGACGGAGGCTTTGGCCACACAGACACCACTGCCAGAGGCCAGAGTCCTTGTGGGATGGTAGCCCTGTGCATCAGCATCCTGAGTCTGGGCTGCAGCACTCTGGCCCCAGGAGGCCGGGCAGAGTGTCCCCGGAGATGTGGCGCTCTGGGAAGGTCAAGACCCCTCATCAGGGCAAGAGGAGGGAGGGCTGATTGTCCCCAACAGAGCAGAGCCTCAGCCTCTGGAGGCCAGGACTGCAGCTGTGGCCGGGCACAAATCCCAGAAATGCAGCGGCCCCTGACCTGGGAGGGGACATAGGTTCTCTTGGGATTCTCTCCTGCCCCTTGGGGTCAGCAATGGAGCCTTGCTGTCTCCCTGCAGGTGACCAAATGACCCAGCCTCTCTGTTCTGGGCCTGCAGGGTGAGGCCTGACACACAGATGGGACCTGGAGCGACTCTGTCTTGCCCCCCAATTCTGGTCTTGGCTAGCAGGGCAGGGATGGATGAGAGGGCCACCCTGAGGCTGGAGAAGGAGCCCCAAGGCTGAGTGCCCCTCATCCAATAACAGTAATAGCAGCTGTCTCGGGCTTGGAGCCTCCGTGCCCTGCCTTCACCCCAGCACACAGCGGGGACCATGCACCCCATTGGATAGTGCGGATGCTGAGGACCGGCAGGGCCCCCACGCCCCTGTCCCCACTGAGATGTCCTCTGCATCTGAGACCCCTTTTGCACAGTTTCTGGCTTGAAGCAGAAAGGACAGCAGGGCCCAGGGGGCATGAGAGGTGCAGGCCCAGGAGCCACTGCAGCCCCCCCCCCCCATGAAAGAGGACCCGGGACATGTGGCCTGGTGTGATGCAGTAGAGGGATGCGGAGGCTGGAGCTGGAGATAGGCTGCAAGGGTCACCCCTGGCTACCAGGAGAGAGGAGGCAGGAAGTGCCCATGGGCCTGGCTACCTGCAAAGGGAGGAAGGGCCACCCGAGGTGTGAGCCGTGGCACCCCACCCTGTACTCAGCAGCCTGTGCCACAGCCTTCAGCTCCCCGGGCTTGGGTTGGCACCATGGCTCCTCAGGCTGCTGCTCTCTGCCCAGCAGCTGCCAGCACAGACACTGCTTCATATACGGGGACCAGGGGAGTCAGCCACTCGCCTCCCGACAGCCTGTCCACACCTTCCTGGGCCACTGTGTGCCAAGCATCTCAGAAGGGCATTGGAGCCAGCATGGCAGGGATTGGGAGGCAGCAGGCCTTGCCTCGCAGTGCCACAGCTCCCAGGTCCTTCTGCACATCCCAAGAGGCTCCCCCTCCTCTGGTGTACACACGCCGTGCCCAGAAGCTTGCTGTTGAGTAGAGCAGAGACTAGAGGCTGGTGCAGTACACAGCTGAGACCACTGTCCCTGGCAGCCCTACTCTGACAGCTCTTGTCACTTCCTGCATTGTTGGAGGCTTACAGCTGTCCTTCACCCTGGGGCATCGTTTCCATGGTTCTGCTCCATTCCTTTGCCATGTGGGGCAAAGGTGGCATCTGTTCCCTTGTGTCAAGGGGCAGCTGGAGGTGTTAGGTCAGTCACCCAGTGTGTCTACAGCTCAGATGGGAATACTAAGGGTCTGCAAGTGGGATGGTTGCAGCTGCTTTCTTCCCTGGTCTTGGGCATTTTTGTGTACAGGCTGAACCAGCACAGGCTCCCCCAGAATCCAGGTGCCTCCCTGTGCACAGTGAGCTGGGGCCCTGCTGGCTCTGAGTCTGTGCCACCATCCCCCAAGGACTCTCCGCACTGTACCTCCTGCCTTAGCTCCTGGCAGAGTGCCTAGCAGCCCTGCCCCTCAGCTCTTAACAGGACACATGGAGGGGAAGGGAGGGAGGTCCCATGCGTGAAGAGGCTTCTGGCCCCACACACCACACCCGGTGACCACAGCCCTTTCCTGATTGGTTCCTGGCCTCAGATAAAGGCCTGGTGGCCTGGTGCCCTGGGGGAGAAACAAGGGGCACCCTGCTGCCTGGGCCTGGCCCCACCCCTTGCCCAGATAGGACACTTCTGCTCTGCCCTGGAATGCAGACTGTTCAAGGTCAGCTCGGGTGGGGTGGGGGACTGGGAGCCTCCTGGAGAGCAGACTCGCCTGGGGCAGGGCCAGAGCTGATATTTCCCCCACCTCCCCGATTGTCATCCAGAAGGACTGACCTCACGGAAGGGACACTGGGCTGTTTCAGGGATTGGAAAGCAGTTGTTTTGCTAGACACCTGGAAGGAAGGAAGCACTGGACAAGGGGCCGGCTTGCTCCTGCACTGAGCCCAAAACCGAATTTCAAAAGCCAAAGTGGCCAGAAGACAGCGGGCAGCTCAGTCAGGCACGGTGGCAGGTGCAGTGACAGGTGCTGTCATCCCAGTGCTCAGGAAGGCTGAAGCAGGACTGCAAGTTTGAGCCCAGCCTGGGCAACTGAGTGAGACTCTGTCTCAAAATAATTTTTTAAAAGGTGGCGGCTGGGGACATAGCTCAGTCTGAAGCCCCGGATTCAATCCCTAGTAGTACATTGAAGAAAAAAGAATGGGGACAACTCAGTTTGGTGGGGATTCGGCTCCCCCCAGTGGGGCAGAGGCCTGCAGTAAGCTCTACAGCCTGAGCTGATGATGTCCGCTCTTGGGGGCCTTGAGGGCCGTGGGGTTGGGCGAAAGGTCCACAGGAACATGGTCTGGTGGTCCTGAGCCTCAGGAGGGCAGACACCCCAGAACGGTGTTGGGCACTGAGCCCAGGGAGGCAGGGGCTAGGAGGGGCCCATGGCCTCAGCCTGGACAGCAGAGGGCCTGCGGTGAGGCTGCGAAGCTGCAGCTCCCAT
This sequence comes from Octomys mimax, assembly GCA_002564305.1. NCBI lineage: Eukaryota > Metazoa > Chordata > Mammalia > Rodentia > Octodontidae > Octomys > Octomys mimax. Next base: position 8,143 of record NDGM011082189.1, on the reverse strand, counting down.
GGGGAGCAGCTCTCTGGAGGCCCTGTGTCCCCATGCCCAATTGTAGGGTGTCACCCTAGCCTCTGTCCCCGGGGCCATGCCAGCTTCCCCATGGGTGTTGCATTGGTGTCCAGTCCCAGAGCTACCCTGGCACTGAGTGGGGCTCACCAGCACCCCTGTCCCCACTGGCACTTCAAAGTGTGCTTGCCGCCTTGGTGACCATCTGTGCCCCTGTAGACAAAAGCACACTGAGACCCCTGACTTGGAGCAGATTCTCTGTCTTGGGTGTGCAGTGGGATCCCCCGGGGCTCGGCAGGGTACCGGGCTCCGGTCCATGTGATTGGGGGTCTAGGGGGGGCTACCTGGCTTCAAGCCTTGAGACCCCACCCCCACCCCCTAGACTCCTCCTGAGCAGGCCCTATTGGGGTGGCACACACTTAAGATCCCTTGTACCAGGAGTCCTTAGAATTCTTAGGCTGGCTTCTGCCCATGGTCCCTGGGACAGGACCAGGGCACCCACTTCTGCCCTGCGGGGCATTAGCTGCTTCATCCAAGCCCCCCTCCCCCCAGACTGGGACCCTGCTGGAGGACTTCTCCCACCCTCGCCCTCAACCCCCTCAGCTGGATTTACAGGGCGGAGCAGAGAAGGAGGTGGGGCTGGGAGGGGAGGTCCTGCGGTGGGTGAAGGCAGTAGCGGGGACTCCCCCCGCCCCATGGAAAATACAAAAGAGAAATGCGGCAGGGCCCGAAGCTCCAGCCCCGCGGGAGGAGAAATGAAACGCGGCCCCAATTAGAGGCTCTGGCTCTGCAAACTTGATGCTCGGCACTTGAACTGTCACGGCAGAGCCTTAATTAGCAGCGCGGGGAAGAGGTCAGGCAGCGCAGTGCAGACGGCGCGTTAGGCGTGCTAGTGCGGAGGGAGCCCGGGGACGGGTGGGGGAGGGGGTGGGGCGGCCGAGCTGTCCGGGCTGGAGCCGCAAGCCGGGAGCTCTGGCAGGCGGGTGGCGTGGGAGGCGCTACGCCCCGCCCGGCCCCTCCTGGCTCTGTGCAGCACGACCTTAGGCTCCACACCACCGCCCCACCCCCTGCGACACTGGGGCCGCCTTGACCCCCATCCCCCGCAGGGCCCAGCTGGGTCCCACCTGTCTGCCGCCAAGTCCTTCTAGGGCACTGGTATGGCTGGTGGGCAGCGTGCTGGGCCTGAGGACCTGGTCTTTCCTGCTCCAGGAGCTCAGTAAGTGCCCAGCGGAGAGGAACAGGAGGACCAGGTGGCACCCTCCGGATCCCTCCAACTCCCACTGCCGACAGCCCCTAGGCCAGGCACAGGCCCCGGTGGACCAGCCAAGCAGCCCCATCCCCTTAGCTCAGGAAGAAGCAGATGCGGGCATCAGGGTCTGGCCATGCTGGGCACCACGCTGAGAGCGCAGATGGGGCCACTTGCAGACGGGCCACCCACGGGGCTGGCTGCAGGCCCGGGCTTCTCAGGGGGCAGAGTGGCCCTGGCACAGGCTTACCAGGAGGCTGAAACTCCGGAGGCAGAAATGGGGGGTGGTACTTCTCCCTGTTACTTGCCAGGTGGGGACTTGGGTGGGCCCTGAGGCTTGAACCCTGCTCCACAAGAAACCCCCCAGCTGCCTCACATCTTGGGCCTCCTGAGAGCGGAAACTTCATGGCCCCAGGCTGGACCTGGATTGTTTGGCCCAGAGGGGCTCTATGAGGCCAGTGCCCAGTAGTGAGGCCCAGTCTGGTGTAGAGGAGGTGGCAGGCTCCAGGGGAAGGTGCAGGCTGGACAGGGCTGGGCAGGACTGCTAAGGTACTCATCCAAGGCCGGGCAGAGCCTTGATGCACAGCAGCTCAGCTTCCTGGGGTCCTATGGGGAAGGCTGTGAGGACACAGGGCTGGGGACCATCTCTACCCCACGACAGGCTGGGTAACCTGCCCTCTGGGCACCTGCCAGCCTGTTTTCCCAAGTGGGTCTCCTGCCTGCCTGCCACGCCTGGCCTCCACCTGCCGCCCAGCTCTGCGTGTGCCTTGGTCCTGTTTGAATTGCAGCTTTGAAAGCTTTTTGCCTTTTGAAACGCAGGGGGGAGCGTCATTTGTGGAGAGGTGGTGAGCAGTTGATGATTATAGGGCAGTGGGTAGAAAGAGCTTAAAACAAATCCCCATCCATCAGATGCCGGCTTAGGCGGTTTCCAGGCTCTCCTGGGAGCTGGGGTGGGGGGCATCTGCTTGAGGGGGCGGCTCTTCCCTTTGAGCCGTGCTAATCTATGAAACTCTCCTCTTGTTTTGGTGTGTGATCCCTGCCTCCCTCTGCCTGGCACTCTCTGTGGTCCTGCCTTGAGCGTATGGCTGGTGGAGGGAGGCATCCCCAAGGCCTCTCCCTGGCTCTGGCCTTGACTAGGTTGTGTGGCATCTCAGAGCCTCAGTTTCCCTTGGAAGGATGGTCATGAACCATGCCACGTGTGCCTAGCTGGCCATGCCCTGCCTCCCTGTTCCTCTGCCACCTGATCCTTGTCGCACTGTGCAGCCAGCTGGCCCTCCATTAGTGCCCAAGCCCAGCTTGAGGGCAGCAAGGAGTCGCCAGAAAAACTGCTGGCGTACATGATGGGACCCTGCACACCCACGATGTCCTTACCTGTGGTCGCCTGTGGGCCTCACCTGGAGGGAGACACTGCCTTCCTTCCTGTGTTGGACAGGTTGGGAAATGGCAGCACATGGTCAGAGGGGTGAGGAACATGCAGGGGCCAGGCCAGGCCGTGTCCCTGAGATGGCCACCGGCCACTCTTCCTCAGCACCAGGAGAGGAGTCCCTTGGTGCCCACCGTTTGGAGCCGCCCGCCCCCCAGCCCTGCAGCTGGGGTCTCAGGCCTGGCATACATCTTCCTCCTTGTGGCACAGCTGCATTGGTGACAAAGGCTTCACGTTGCCGGGTCAGGCCCCTCCTTGTCCCACAAAAGCCCTGCCTGCAGCTCCTGGCTCTCCACGCTCAAGGCCAAGCTGCACCTCCCCTTGCAGCCCCCTCCCCTGCCCTACCTGTGCAGAGTGTACATTCAGGGCCCAGTCCACACTTGCTGGACGGATCGGAGGCATTTTCTTGGCCAGCCTGTTGGATGTCGGCTCTGTTCTGGGCTTCTCAGTGAGGGCTGTGTTTGGGTGACTTGGAATCACCTCCAAAGTCAGTGCGGACCCTTGAGGACACCTTCTGTCCAACCCAGCCCTGAGGACGCCAAGGATGAGTTCGCTGGTACAGAGCACAGGCCCTGCCCTTTGCTGCCTGCTGGCTTTCCCTGGGGGAGGCTGGGCCGTGTCTGCATGGCAGTAGCCAGTTGCTGGAACACTCACAGGGCAACTCCTTGGGCAGCCACTCTCATTGGTCAGGGGTTGGGAGGACGCAAGGTGGCTGCCCCAGCCCAGGCCACAGTGGCCTGTAGATTGCTGGTCTACCATGCAAGGTGCTGGGCTCAGGAAGTAAAGCCCTTCCTTTGTGCTGGGAATGAGGCCCCAGTGCATGTGTTTGACCTTCCCAGAGCAGACGCAGTCCCAGGCCCAGAGAGCTGGCCCTGCTACAGTGCTCGGCGGGGTTGTCAGGCTCTGGCCCCTGGAAGCCCACGGTGTCAAGGGCCCTGGCAGCACACAGGGACAGCCGAGCTTGCTTGCAAACTCTGTGGGTAGGGCTGAGAGGTCAGCTCTCTGCTGGGGACAGACTGCTGGGGGCAGGCATGAAGATGGCATCATTCTTGCTTTCATGCTCAGCACAGAAACCAGGCAGACTGTTGCCAGCTTGCAAGCTGGTGCCTGGAAACACTGGGGCAGGAGGCTGAGGAAGGACTGGGCCCAGGGGCTGGAGCGGGCACTCCCAGGCCAGAACACAAGGCCCTGCTGGCCAGCGTGAGCCTGCATCTCCGTGCAGCGAGGGGGACGCGGGCCTGGAGGGGTGAGGCTGGGCTCACACTCCAGACCTGCTTCTTGTCACCGTGTACCCTTGGGCCAACACGAGCTCTCTGTCTGCAGAGGGCAGTAACAGCCCCGTCCTCGTTGCAGTTCTTGTCGCTGTGAACAAGTGAGCTTAATAGCGATTTCAGACGAAAGCATTTCTTTGGCTCGTGAATCGGACATAACTAGCAGGCCCCTCCAGAGGGGGTGTCTCCTACAGATCTGATTGGGTGCGGGCCCTCACACTCTGTCTCCCTCGCCCCGTCTCTCCATGTGCTGCTTTTACATAGATGCAAAAGGTTCTCATGGCAAGTGTCCCCAGGAGCCAGCGCAGGCTCACAGCCTCTGCTGACCCCACATCCAGGGTCACATAGTGTCTCCTGTTGCAGGGGAAGGCACAGAGACAGCACATCAAGCGTGTGCAGACCGTGCTCCTGGCTGCTGGGCTGCAGGCCACAGGGCCAGTCTGTGCAAGTGGGGCACACATGCAGCACGGTGACTGTGCTCCTCCCTGACCTGTGCTCTGGGGAGCATCCTAGGGGACAGCCAAGAATCCAGAGCCAGGGCCGGGCGCGTCGCTCTTGGGGCCTCAGTGAGGCTGGAGTTGTTTCAGGGGCCCCTCCACGTGGGAGGGCCCTCTGTGCACAGCCCCACCTTGGAGAGCTGCAGGAAGAGGAGGCCACCGCCTGCATGGCCCCCTCGGCACTGATGTTGGTGGGAGAGACCATCTGTCCACCTCCTGGTGGCTGAGGGTGTGAGTCCCCAGAGGAAGGGGGTGGCACTAGCGTCCATGTGCTGTGGCCTTGCAGACTATCCAAGCTACCATGAAGTCCACGTCGGCCAGGAACCTCGGGACCTGACCTGATTTGGATATAATGTCCTCGCTGATGTCCCTAGTTATAGGTCTTGACGTGAGCTCATCCTGGCTGAGAAGGGGTCCCAAGCCCCATGTCAGGGCCTTCGGGAGAGGCCAGGGAGGAAGGGACAGACGCAGAAGCTGCACAATGGAGCAGGCATGGGAGGAGTGACTTGGCTAGGAGTTGGGGCACTGGAGCTACAGGTGTGGAATGGGACAGCCTTGGGGCTTGAGGTTTTATGCCTGGATGTTGGGCTGTCGTGTTCTGGGATTTTCAACAATGGATCTCTGCTGCATTGTGCCCCTCCATTTGGGCCTGTTGCTCTCAGTGTCCCCAGGCCACTGCCTTGTCTGTTCTCCTTTGTGTGTTTCTAAAACATTGACTTAAAACCCAGGCTCAGGTTGCCTCTGCTCTGAGCATCCATACTGCGGCCGTGGCTGAGCCTGCTTGGGGACAGTGGTCTTCACCTGCCCACGAAGCTGGGAAGAATCAGCTACAAAGACCCAAGGGTGGTCACTCTCAGGCAAAAGGCCAGCCTTGTCCCCGACAGCCACTGGATATTAGAATCTCAGGGCAGTGGTTCTTGGTGGCAGTGAGGAAGCTCCTCGGTGGCCTTTGTCCCCTATACTTGAGATGTGGTCACCAGCTGAGTTCCCCTGTGCCCCTGGGACTCCGTCGTCCCAGAGTGACGCTATAAGTGTCACCTGGATTTTGCTGCTTCCTACCCAGCAGTCAGCCAGCCTGTCCTTGCTGTGTCCCCAGAGCATGTGGGGACCCTGTGGCACCTGACTTTGTGCTGGCTGGGAGGGGTGCCCAGTGCCTGTGGGCAGCAGCCCTGCCCTCTGACCTGAGCCTCAAGAGCTGGGTTCCTTCGCGGTCTGGCCCTCTGTCCCCAGCCATAGTCAAGTGACTCTCACCTGGCCACTCTACACCCAGGTCAGATACATAGAGGCTCGAGGAGTCTGGGCTTGTGCTTGACCCCTGTGCCCTGTCCTGTGCCCTCACTTGCCCTCGGCACATGCTTCCTTCAGCCTCTGTCCCACACTCCAGGTCTCCTCTGGTGGAGACCACATCTGACACATGGGTGACAAAGCAATTCTGCCATCTCAGAGAGCCATTACTGGAGGAAGTTGGCATGGGTCCCCAGGGAGGCACCACAGGTCACCTCGCTTCCTGTGCTGCTGCCAGCATAGAGAGACCCTGGTGACCCAGCCCATGCACCTTTTAATTAGAGACGATTAAAGCAGCGTAACAGTGACACTTTGGTGGCTTCCTCAGGAGAGAGCACGAGCCCATACGGAACCTAAAAAAAAAGATAAAGCCCAGTGAATTTGTAATGGTGATCATCTCCTCACGCCCAGCGCTCCGCCGTCTGGCAGCCCTGGCCCTCGGGAGCTGGTGCGCGGGAGGGTAGCCGCTGGCTTCTGCTGCATTCTGTGCTCCCTCGTGGCCGCCTGGTGGCCATAGCGCAGCCTGGCCACAGCGGAGGCTCCAGTGCAGCCCTCCCCATACGCCCGCCGCCCTGGACTCAGCCTGGACCTCTTATGTCATGGCCCTGCCTGGCCAGCTGGGCTGGCGGTGACCCTCAGCTTTTCTGGTGACAGCAACTCCCAGCCCCCTGGCTCTTCCAGTGGCAAAGGCCACCATATGTCCCAGCGATAGGCGTCTAGACACACTGTGTGTCTGATCTCAGCCAGGTGCAGTCTGACAGGGAGATGCCAGTGCTGGACTCGTCACTCGTCAGCCCACGATGAGGTGCCACTGGGGACGCCCAGAGGGAGCTGTCACACCTTAGCACCTAGATCCTGCTCCTGTTTCGGTGGACACTGGTGTGTGGCAGGACTATCCTGACACTACCCCTCCCTTTACCCCTGAATGCCAAGGAGGCCACCTGGGTCACACTCAGTGCCACTGCAGATGGGGGGTGCATGCGTCTGGGACTGTCCCAGCGAAGAGCTAGGTAAGTGCGTGGGTTTCCCACGGCCATCAGAGCGCATGCCCACAGCCCCACAGCTGCGTGTCCTTTAGTGGCTCTGTAGAAGTCTGGCTAGAAGAGGTGGGGGGCAGGCTCCTCCCTCAGCTCCTGGAGGCCATGTGTCCCTGGGCAGAGGCCCCATGGCTTCAGATGCTGCCTCCATCTTTGAGTGGCTGCCTGGGTACCTGTCTCCGCCAGCTACTTGTTATTCAAGTTCCATTCTTTTTTATATAATATTTTATGCAGGGCTGGAATTGAACCCAGGGCCTCGAGTGGGCGTTGGAGGCAAGTATCCCTGGATCTGTTTTTATTTCGAGTCAGAGTCTTGCTAAGTTACTAAATTGCCCAGCCCAGGCTAGGCTTGAACTTGTGATCCTCCTGCCTCAGCCTCTCTGTAGCGGGGGTGTAGGCCCCCTTCCTATAAGCACTTGAGCCCCCTTCCTATAAGCACGCTCGCGTTGGTGGGAGACCCCCACCCCGCTCCAGCATGCCCTGTCTTTCCTAATTGTGTGCACCCATTCCCCTGGGACAGCTCGCCCTGAGATTCCAGGTGGACATGTGCGTGAGGACAGATGTGCCGAGCCCTGTGCAATAGGTGACAGGCATGAATGTGGACTCCAGGCAGCTGCTGGTCCCAGTGGGCCAGTGTCCAAGTGCCTGGTGTCACGCAGGTGACGGCATTCAGAGACATCCCTGCTGGTTGACCTCTACTGCAGGAAGGGGCCCCCAGGAGCCAGGAGAGGCTGGAAGGAGCTCTGAGCTCGAAGGCATGAGGCCCCCTGACCTGAGCCGGGCCGTCACCGAAGGGCCTCGAAGGGCCACCCAGTGTGGCTGTCACCAGCCATAAGAAAGCCCCCCTACTTTTTCCATGTCCCCCACCTATGTCAAATGTTTTCTGTCCTCTTTGTCCCTTCTGGAGTAGAGGCTCGGGGTGCAGGAATAGTGGGTGAGGAGGGCCCTCCTTGTCCCTCCAACAGCCCACTGCTCCCACCCCATGGCAGCAGATCGAGGTGCAGGAGGACTGAGAGGGGACTGGTGATGCCACAGGGCCACGCCAACCCCAGAGAGACATTTCACTCCTGCGGTGCCTCTGGCCAGCGAGCAAGTGGCGAGCGGGTGCTTGGGGGGGGAATTGCAGGTGTGCACCCACACCTGGTGGGGCTCTGGTGAGGTGTAGTCCACATGCCCTACAGCTCCTCTGTCTAGGGTCCGAGCTGGCTAGAAAGTAGCTCAGCGGCAGAGCCCTTGCCTGCCTAGTCAGCCGGAGACCAGGCCCTAAGCTCAAGCAAGGGTGGTGTCCAAATTAGTGGTTCTTGGTTGCTACTACTACCTCATTTTATTTTTTTTATTATTTTTTTAAAATTTATTTGTGTGTGTGTGTGTGTGTGTGTGTGTGTGTG
>NDGM011082172.1:0-11561 GCA_002564305.1 Octomys mimax | reverse complement strand
TAGCTCAGTAGAATAAGCGCTTGCCTGACAAGCTCAAGGGCCTGAGTTCAATCCCCAGTTCTGAAAAAAAAAAAAAGTCTGTTCAAATATTAACTTTTGCAGAAGAATCTCAAGGGGGTAAATACAAACAAAACATCTTTTATTAGGACCACATAGTCAGAAATTTGGTCTGTGCAGAGTCATTTTTTGTTTTAAAATACTATAGAGTGATTCCTCAGAAGTGATACTTGGACACTGAATCTCAAATTACTTAACCACTTAACAGTTTAACCTGGGTCTGGGAAGATGGCTTAGTGGAATAAGCACTTCCCTGGCAAGTGTAAGGGCCTGAGTTCAAACCCTGGTTCCGCCAAAAAAATAAAAAATAAAAAAAGTTTAACCTGAGCATCACTCAGGAAGCAAATTTGTTTATATGCTGACTATCCAAAGCACCACTCAGGCAGGTATCATTTCAACCATTTGATTCTTGTTTGTGGGCAATAGATACACTTGTGTGTCTGTCTATTTTATATCAACTATTTTGTGTATACTTTTTCATTTGGAATGTTGTATTTGTTAGGCTTCTTTTCGAGACTTTATTTTCTATTATCTGTAACATGGTTTTTGTTTATTCTTTTTGCTGGACTCCTTTAAAACAGTCTCCACTTCAATTTTAGAAGATGGGCGCTTACAACACAGTTTTCTTGGTTGGAACTTGAGTGATGCCCAATAGAACAGGACCTTAGCTCACCTCAGCCTCTTCATACCCACATTGCATGTCCCAGGATCAGTTTGTATCTATTTATGACTGATTTTCCTGGTAACTCCATCTAGATAACTCTTGTTTGGGTCTATAATCAGTCAGTCAGTCAGTCTGTCTGTCTGTCTTTCTTTCTTCTTGTTTGCTTATTGAGTCTGGACCTAGCTATACATTCCAGGCTGTCCCTAGCTCACTATGTTATCCAGGCTGGTCTCAAACATAGTATAATCCTCTTGCCTGAACCTCATGAGTGCTGGGCTACCAGGTACTACTCCCAGTTTTCAATTTCTATTCTTAAGCACACTACTGTTTCCCTGGCCTTTGCTCTTGGGGCTAGACTTCAGAGCGTGGGAGCCACTTCTGTTATTTCCCAAATACCTTATATGCCATAGGGGCTCAGTAACTGGCGTGAATGTGTGCATGAATGAATGCTTGCATGATCACCCAATTAGCATACAGTTCTGAGAGTAGCAGGTCTGTCGGGGGCTCTCCTGCATCCCCCACAGGGCCTAGATTGTGCTTTGCAAAAGTCTTTCAAGTGATCTCACAGCTCCATCAATATCACCTAGCAAGTGATGCATTTCTACTTGAAAGAAGCATCTAAAACTTTCAACACCCCAAGCAACCGTAGATGTCTTTGATTCCAGAAAACTCCTCAGATTTCTCTGCAAGGCTAAGGAAAAGAAAGTGCGGAGTTGGAAGGGCGTGAGGTGAAGGAAAAGGCAGGAAGGTGGCAGAGTTGTGGAGCCAGAGGAGCATCATCCTGCCACGGCGCACACAGTGCCTGCCTCGGAGCCTGGCTGAGTCTCCACTGCGCCTCGATCGCAATGTGATCCGAGCCCTCCTGCATCGAGACCGAAACAGCAAAGGACACACTTACTCGCTACACCTCAAGATGCCAGTGGACAAAACAGAGTGAACTTACTCACAGGTCATGAACTACAGCATAGGAAGTGTTTTCCAGGGCACTGCGATGCAGGTAACCTGCGAAGGGAGCCACTCACCTCCACAGCGCGGGATGGAACCGTGCCATCATCTCCTGGGGACATGGGACATGGGCGTGCAGAGGACTTCGTCTCAAGCTGGCTCAAGAGGGCCTTCCACCCAGGCGCTGGCCACCTCCCCTGGCAGAGAAGGAAGTGGAAGTGTCAGTGTGAAGAGGAAGACAGTCAAGCATCTCTCACAGGACAAAAAATGCAGACAAGCCCTTTTCTCCCTTGCGGGCTGGAGGGTTCGGAAGTGTTTTGATTACAGTGGATACGGGAAAGGACAGCAAAAACAAATCCTCCTTGCTTCTTTTTCTCAGCCTATCTTAAAATCTGAGGCTCCATTTTTAACAAGTGTAGCCTAGAGAACAAATTACCAGGGGGAAAGGAAGATAAAGGATGGGATAGCTGCTTCAGGCTTATTCGGTTTCCTTCTTCTGAAAATGTTACCCTTTTGGGGTTCATTGTGCCATTTTATGCCGTATTCCAGTCAGAGCCACCTGCTCCCTTCTCTTACCCTCCCTCCCCTTCCCTCATCCTCTTCCTCTGGTCTAATAGTTTCTTTCTATTTTCATGTCATCTTTTTAGTCCAGAGTTTACGTAGTAGGGAAAACATGAGACATTGTCTTTCTGAGCCTGCCTTATTTTGTTTATCATGATGATGTCCATTCCATCCATTTTCCTGTGAGGACATGATTAGCTCTTCTTTATGGGAGAATAAATACTCCATTGTGTGTGTGTGTGTGTGTGTGTGTGTGTGTGTTTACCATCTCTTCTTTATCCATTCATCTTTCGACAGGCAACTAGGTGGATTTTGTATCTTGGCTGTCGTGAATTATGCTACTCTAAGCATGGGCGTGTGGGTAGCCCTGTGAGTATGCTTGCATTCACTCTGTTGCGTATAGGTCAAGGGGTAGTACAGTTGGAACACACAGTAGCTCTCATTTAGTGTTGGGAGGAACCTCCATACAGATTTCCACAGCAGCTACACCAACTTGTATTCATTCCTTCCAGCAGCCTAGAAGGGTTCCTGTCCTGCTTCCTCACCAGTATTTTTTTTTTAATGTATTTTGTTGTTACAGGAACTCCCTACTCAGCTCACTCATGGTGATCCTCCTGTTTTCAGTCTCCCCAGCACTGGGATTATAGGTGTGTGCCACCATGCCTGGTCTTGGTGGCCTGCTAATTGCACCCTAGGGGTTGGTCTGGTGTGGCATGTGGCATTGGGGGTTGAACTGTAGTCCCTGCGCTTGCCTAAGCAAGTGCTTTAGTCTGCTGAGCTATCTCACTGGCCCCAATATTGGTTTTTGTATTCATGATGATAGCCATTCTGCCTCAGGCCAATGGAAGGTTAATATAGTTTTTATGTGCATATGCTTGATAGCTAATGATGTTGAATAGTCTCTTCCATTCATTTCTTTATGTATTTATTGATTACTTTCTTTGAATTAAGCTTGTTGACTTCTTTACATATTTTGCATATTAACTCTCTATTGCAAGAATAGCTGGCTGTTTTTCTCCCCTTCTGTAGGTTGTCTCTTCTTTCTGGTAATTGCTTCTTTGGCTGTGTAGAAGCATTTTAATCTGATGTGATTCCCTGCAGCTCCATTCATCTAGTCTTGTGCTTATTTCTCAAGCTATTGAATCCCATCCAGAAAATTGTTGTCTGGGCCTATATCTTGAAGTGTCTCCCTGATGTTTGCTTCTAACACTTTCTGAGTTTTAGCTCTTCTATTTGGATCTTCAATTTGTTTTGAGTTGTTTGGTTATAGGGTGAGAGATAGGGGTCTAATTTAAATGTTTTTCAGTGAATATCCATGTCCCCAGTACTGTTCATGAAAGTTTCTATCTTTTATCCAATCTTTGTTTTGCCAACTCTGACAGAATACTATGGCTGTGGCTTTGTGGCTTTATTTCTAGGTCCTCTATTCTACTGGTCTATGTATTTGTTTTATGCCAGTACCATGCCGGTTTTTTTATTATGGCTTTGTAATGTAGTTTGAAACTATATATGATGATATCTCTAGCATTATTCTTTTTCTCAGGATTGTCTTAGTGATTTGGGATATTTTGTGCTTCTATCCAATTCTTAAAACATTGTTTTATTTTAGCTCAAATTTTTAAAACAAAATCTTGGGATGTATTCCAGGCTTGCCTTGAACTTGCTACCTAGCATAGGCTGGCCTGGAATTTTCTGCAATCCTCATACCTTAGACTTCCAAGGGCTGTGCCACCATGCCTGTCTTCTGTATTAATTTTAAGCATTTTTTTTTTAGTTCTGTGAAGAACGTATTTCACTTCTGTCATGTTTAGAGAGTGTCTTGATGTTCCTGACATGACTTATTTCTGTTGAATTGAAAACAGAGGCAGAGTATTTGACCCCTGTCATCCTAGCTAAGCCTCTAATGATTATTTGGGCCAGCTTCCTGGCCTGGAGCTCTGCTGGGTGAGGCTCAGTGATAGGAAGTGCCAGGCAGCAAGTGTCTCTAGTTCAGAGAATCATATCTGCCTTGATGTCATGGCCTCTGACACAATCTCTTGAACAGAAGTTCAGTGTTGTACAATGTGGTGAGCCTTCTTTGCGACCTGTCTGTCTTCATCTAAATGCTTTCAGCCTGATCAGTACAGAATCTGGAGTGGGGGTGGGGTTAGCACTGACTTTGGAATTGATGGCTGTGAACTAGAACACAGTCCCCGTCCATGGCTGTGCATCCTGTGGCAGCTACTGAACCCTGTGCTATCTGACAGAGGTGGTGTTCTGGGGCCCAGCTGCCTGAGATGTCCCAATCTTGTCACTTAATAGCTGTGTGCCTTTGGCAAGTTACTTTATGTCTCTGTGTCTCCATTTGTTCATCTTTGAAATGAGGAGAATACTGGCGCCTCCCTCCTAAGATTATGATAAAGATTAAACAAAATAACACAGGATCAAACTACATGCTGAGTGCGTGAATTGAAAACATTTATTACAGTAGGGCACAGGGCTATAAATCTCCCTTGACAATGCTCGTCTTTGATTTGAACATCCTTGTCCTGTTATTCTTGCCTTTTTCTGAAGCAGAGCTGGAAATTTTTCATGCATACCTTTATGAAGTGTGATGCATAACACAGTGAACACTACTGCCAAGTGCCACCCAAAGAAAGGCAGCTCATAAAACACTAGGGTGTGTCCTCCTACATCTTATTCACTGCATCTAGTGCTTTGTGACTTTGGGATCGTCTTCAAAATCAAAGCTATTGCAGAAGGTAAACACTTGGAATTCTTTCAGGACATTGAATCGGCTGTGTCAGTGCAACTCACAACACTCGTGAAAGAGGACTTCCAGAGCTGCTTCAGAGAGTGACAGGAACAGTGGAATCAGTGTATCTGAGGTGAGAGGGAGTATTGTAAAGGGATTCATGACAATGTGTCTTTAACATAGATATATACATATTCAACATAGTATTCAATCAAACCTCAGATAGTATGAGTCCATCTTCCTCACCTGTATAATGTCCAAGTTATAGGACTAAAAATTGATTGGCATTCAACATCTGGCGAGCTGAAGAGAAGGAATGAATGACCTACAGCACGACCTTTCCAGCTCATCGTAACACGCAGAGCATGCACTCACTAGTCTTGCTGCAGGATAACCTGTTTGTCCCGAGTTTTCTAGTATATCACTGATTTTAGTATGCAAAGTCCCCCATCTTGGGAAAAGTTAGAGAGTTGGCTACCCTTGGGGTCTGTGGCCATCTCTGTTTCCAAGGTATAATAATGCTCAACCCCTAACCCCTTGGGCATTGTGATTTCATGCTCTATGTCCTGATTCTTGTATATTTCTAGTCTCTTCCTTATCTGTTTATAGCACAATGTGTGAGGCTGAGAAGTTCCTAAAGATTAGAGGATTTTTTTTTGGGGGGGGAGGGGGGTTCATAGCCCTGGAGGCTAGTGAGCCAAAGAGCATAGTTCTTGATTCTTTTTACTTCTGGTAAGGGCTGAGTGCTGCTTTAACCCATGGTGCCAAGCGGTGGGACAAATGCGTGTGGGCAGAAGGAGCGCAACATGAGAGAGGCCTCATTTTGTAACAAGTAAGTAATTAGCCACTCACTTAACCCCCCTAGACTAATCCATTCCCCAGAGAGAGACATTAACACCTGCTAATGACCTCCAAATCACCTCCTAAAGACCCTACCACCACCACTGTAGTGATCAAATTTCAACACCAGTTTCTGAGGGGATGGACCGTGTTCAAACCACAGCATCTCTGTACAGGCTCTGAGTTACCAGCGGGCAGCAGCGCACACTGGGCTGTGGTCATTAGTGTTTAGGCACTGAAGTGATTCGGTGAATGTTGGTGATATGGTGCTCACGTGCCGTCCTCCCTGCGCCAGGACTCCTGTGCTGAGCCGCTCCTTGACCGGCTACTAAAAGGAGGCATTCTAGCACCCTGGCTTCAGGCTTCCTGCCCGGGTGGCTCAGTGCTTGCCTTTGTGTGTTGTATATCACAGAATATCTCACTTGGTAGAGTCTGCTCCTGTGGCTAGGTGGCATGAGAAACAGCTGCATCTGCTTTCCTGGGGACACTGGCCCAATGGCTACAGTCAGGACAGCATGTTGTTGCAGCTGTACTGTTGACAGTGGCAGACATAGTGGTGTGTGTGCCAGGCCAGTCCTTGTGGTGTGATTCTGGGCAAAGCCTGTAAGCACCACAATGCCCTCATCTTTCAAGGGATGCAAACCTACGGTAAATGCTTCTCCTGTAATTAACTCACAGCGCCAGTTAGCTTTTGTGTGTAATCTACACTTAGTGGCATAAAGCATTAACTACTCAACTAGCTGTGAGTCATCAGTCTGGACTTGGCTCACCTGGGCTTTTCGTGTGCCTGCTGGTGGCTGCCAGGTTGGCAGGGACAGGCTGAGCTGCGGTGACTTCAGCTGGGATGGTTCATTTCTGCCCTATATGCTCTGTTATCCTCCAGCACCAGGACCCAAGCTTGGTCACAGGGTGATCAAAATGTGGTGGGAGAGTTCTAAGGGAACAACAAAGACATATACAAGGACTCTGGAAAGCCCGGCTCAGAATTGCCACAGTATTCCTTCTGCCCATTCCCGAGGTCAGAGCAAGTCACAAATGCAACCTATATTCAACAGCTAGAGAAATAGTCTCTGCCTCTTGGTCATCTATAAATAAGCACAAGGAGACCAGTGAGTGGAATCATTTCTGCTGATTCCACAGTCATCTGGAGCACACCTTGGTTGTCCATCTGAGAGCATTCAATTAGAGGAAGACCAGGGGAGGGGGAATGGGGTGTTGGGGGGCTCCTGTCACTGAGACTGAAGGACACAATGGAGGGCTGGGCTGGATCTGTGTGACTAGTGGTCTCGGTTCTGAGAGGAAAGGCCCAATGGGAGGATGATGCCTGTGATGAGCGCATGAAATTCCAGTAGTGTCTGTTCAGCTGTCCTTGAAGTTAGAAGTGTGGCACATGGTTCACTCTGACCTGTTCACCTTCTACTCCAGAAATCAGCCTTGTTCCAGATGACAGCTTCTTTGCTAACCTTCTTCCTAGAGAGAAGAGCAGATCATCTTCCCCACTCCGCTACAGACATGTGCAAGAAATAAGCTTGCGATCCATTAAGGCCTTGGAGACTTGGGGCTGTTTGTTAACTTCATGATTAACTATCGTGTGCCTACTGATATAGTAATTAGTGAGACAGTATTCTGGGAAAGAAGAGTTTCGTGAGCAAATACATTTGGGAACAATAAAGAGCTGTTCACTGTCCTTTGGTAATTTGTTTTCCCCTTTTATATTTTGATATTAGAACACTGAGCTTCAGCTGGAAACTTGAGCACCTGAGTGGAGACTGCCATTGCTAGCTTCCTTTGTGTCTAGTTATGTCCATGTGTTGATCAGCTTCCTGTTACTGTAGCAAAAACTGGAGGCCATCCACTTATGAAGACAAAGGTTTATTTGGGCTCTCAGTTTTGGGAGTCATAGTCTATGGTCAGAACACATTGCATGCTAAAGAAACGCCAGTCACCTCTTAGCTAGGACATGAAGAAAGGAAGGATTGACCAGGTTCCCATGATCCCTTGCAGGACCTTTCTCTGGTCTCTCCACGTTTCTGAAACTCTTCTCTGGAGAGCAGGCTTTTAACATACAGGCTTTTGGGTGACATCCCAGATCCAAACTGCCATACAGTTTTGTTCAACCACAAGGGATGAAGCACAAGAGGTGTGTGTAGCTTCCATGTGATCTCCCTCAGAAAAAGCTTCTTGCCCTAGACACTACCCCAGCCTCACCTGTTTGAGAAATAGTAACTCCTGGAGACATCTTGGAAGCCATGTGTGTAGGGAACAGCTGCTTGGTCAGCCTTGGATCACCAATGTGTGAAGGAGAAGGTCTTTTCTGTCCTATTTTAGCTGCTGTAACTTAGGGTCCTTTGGTTACAGCAGCTTAGCCCATACCGTAACTAGTATCACACTCTATCTTCCTCTTAGGCATTCACAAGATGCTATAAACACACCAAAGTTTCTGAGGTGTCCTACAGGAAAGAAAACAGTTCAGATCTTCTTTACTGAGGAATCTCTCTTTTGTGTGTGGAACACTCACACCTATACTTTGGAAAAGGTTCTTCACAGAGGCATTTCTAATGCAAAGTTACTCTATGGGGAGGGCTAGAGTAGACCCACCTTGGGAAGGTGGTGGGATTACATCTAACAGTTATTAAGAAGGGACATGACAGCATTGTTCTAGCCCCTACCCCATCTTCACTGCCTTCTTGGAAAAGCAGCCACATGGTAGAAGAGTCAGGAGATGGGGCAGCAGCCAGCCTGAACATGAATTAAGACTTATAAACTTAGACATCATCCTCTATCTTTCCAGGCCTCTATTTCTCAATTTGTTAAGTGAAAACATTTTACAAGGCTCTTGGGTTTTATTCAGTATATAAATATCTGGCATTTACGTATCTTCTCCTCTCTCCTATTCTAGTCTTCCTTCTCCATTCGGCTTGTGTCAAGGCCTTACAATCTTGCTGACAGAATTCACCTTTCTTTTCCTTTGAACCTTCTCAGTCTGAGTAAAGCCAAAGACCAGGCCATGCTTTCCATTCTATCATGCGCATAAAGACTAAATGAAGAAGGAGATAGAAAGAGATTAAGAAATACTTCTTAGAAGTTACAGGGAATAATTATTAGATCCCTTTTGGGATGATACCCAGGAAGAGAAGCAACTTTCAGTTCCTCTTCTTTCAAGGACCTGAATGGCTTTAGGCAAGCAGTAAAGAATCAGATCTGCTTGTGGGTTTTCCTGGTAGAGTCCGGGGTGACACATAGCTTTAGAATTCTATTTAACTAGAAATAATTAAAGGCCTACTGTGTTGGCAAAACTCTTTAGATACAAATCAAGTCTGCAGATCAAGGGGACAAGGAGGACAAAATTGAGCAAGAATGAAACATTCCCCAGAAGGCTCTATTGGGAGATCCCAGTGCTGTGTCTTTACTCTTTCCTCCCCTGTGAAGATCAGCATGGTTCTGTGTGCACAAGGAGGGCTCCATCAGACTGACTGTCTGCTCTTTCCTCATCCGGAGGGCAAAGTTCTCCTGTGGGACTTTCATCGCTCAGGACTTTGGGGGTTACAGGTAACAGAACCCAACTCTAGCTAACTCAAGGATATGTGGATTTTACCTGAAAGATACCAGGGAAGTATCTAATCAGATCTGAGGAACTGTAGGATATCTTTGAGTAGAGCAAGACCAGCACAAGCTTGGTGTATAGCAGCTATAGCTCACAATGGATCCATCTAGAACACTGCCATGACAGGAGAGGAAACATGATTGATCCAGACTGAAAGAGATACCCTTGTCTAAGCAATTATGCTCAAGGGAGGACGGATGTAGATGCCCACACCCTGACTTGGAATGTAGAGCCTAGAGAATGGGAATTTCCTGTGAATTCAGCAGCTCCCCACAGAATCACCTCTTATAGACCTTACATGTCAGTGATCTCCTGCACATTAAAAAAAAAAATTCAGAACTGGTTTGAAATAGCAACTGTTTTATTTGCTTATGATTCTGTGAGCCAGCAAGTTGTGTTGGGCTCAGCTAAGTGGTTCATATACTGGCTTCACTTCTGGCTTCTGGCTTCATTCTTATGATTGTAGCCATTTGGCCCTTCAGTTGAGGCCCTAGTCCAAAACGATTTCTTATACATATCTGAAATCAAGTGTTTGTTACTAGCTGGGAAGCCTCACTGTTACTCCATGTGATTTCTCATCTTCAGTTAAACTTCTTTACATACGGTCTCAGGGAAGCAAGACAGGGTGGTGCAGCAGGCTTCTGCTTCTATAAGATTGCTATTGTCCCAACTCAAAGTGAATCCACAACAAAGCCTAGCTTCAAGGAGTGAAATAGAGACTCTCAAAAAGGAGACTCTCTTAGTGGAAGGAGAAGCAAAATCAAATTACTACTAGGAATATAGAGACTGCAGAAATTTATCAACATTTTTGGCCCTCTAATTCACCTTATATAGGTTTATGTCACTACATATTTCTTAAAGCAAAATTAAATTTTAAAATCTCCCTTTTCTTTTTTTTTTTTTTTTGCTAAGTAAATCTACTACTTATACTAACAAATCAGCCAGTGTGTGTGTGTGTATTTTACTCATGACTGAACCCATGGCTTTGACACAGTGCTATATCCCTAGTGCCTTAAAAACTTTTTCTTTTAAATTTCAGCACAAGTTCTTGCCAAGTTGCTAAGTTATCCAGGTTAGGCTTAAATTCAAGGTCCTCTTGCCTCAGCCTCCCAGAGTGTTGGATTACAAGTGTGTGCCACTACACCCAACGAAAAATTTTCTTTCTGTACATTGATTTTATCAGGTACTTTGTTATAATGACAGAAAGGTGACTGACATAGAAAATGCTCCTTGGTTTTTGAGTAGAGTACTTCTAATTATTGCAACACACTGTGAAGTAAAAAATTTTCTTCCCATTTATAGTTGAGGAACTGCAGCCCCCAAGGAAAGCTTCCTGCCTCTACTATGCAAATTGTTCAGACTAGAGACAGTATTTAAACCTTTTTCCTTCTGACTCTTGGGCTCTGTCATTACTGTTTTGGTATCTCAATATTTGTTCTCTCCAGAAGAGATAGATATTTCATGAATAAAATGACAAAGAAGCCACAGGCTGAGGGCCAGCCAAACAGCTCAGCAAATTAAAGTGCCTACTCAGGCAGATGCAGGGGCTGGGACTTTGATGCCCTGGGGCCTGCCTTGCCAGCCCGCCCCAGGGGCGCACTGAGATGGCAGTTGAGACCACGTTGTGGTGGTGTGTACTTGTAATCCCAGCACTTGGGAAGCTGTAAACAGGAGGATCACTATGAGTCTGATCTATGCAGTGAGACCCTGTAAACCCTATAGACCCTGTCCTAAATACAAAACAAACAAAAAACAAAAACCACCCCACCCTGCTTTCTCCTCTGCTGGGAAGTTCTGAGAATGGAGATAAAATACACCAGGGGTCAAAATGCAGGGGTCTTCTGCATCACAGCAATTCGGAGGTCTTCCAGCGCTGTCCTGCAGCCTCCCACCGTGGGAGGAGCTGAGTGTTTGAACCACTTTTTTTATCCTGACCCTTTTAGGAGAAAGGCGAGGAGCTTGGTGGACACATGCCTAAGAAACTGAGGTTGTGTCCTACGTACTTGGTCCCGCAGCCAAGTCATAGAGAGCTTGAGGTGAAGAGGCCAAGGGGAAGTGGAAATGTTGTTTTATTGGTCACTTTAAAAACATTTTCGGGGCTGGCGAGATGGCTCAGTGGTCTAAAGCACCTATTTGGAACAAGCTCGGCAAAACAC